>JANZLD010000004.1:763330-785044 GCA_026413575.1 Erythroxylum carthagenense
CCTGTGGGTGGGTCCCACAGGCGCCTCTGCCATTTAATACAACGTTGCAAAATTTGTAAAGGAAACGATGCCGTTTTTTAATTAGACAGAGTTCGACAGCGTAACGTTGGACAGACGATCCGAACTCTATTGGCAATGCTACTAACATGGTTGCAGAATTGTCTGCAATTTTCTTTGGTCCCATCTCGTCTTGGGAAAGGCGGCATAGGCATATTGTCATTTGTTTATATTCTCAAGAAGCGATTCATTTGGTTCGAGATGGTCATTTTGGGTGATATTTCAGCAATGTTACACTGGGATTGGCTTGTTAAGATTATTCGTTGCCTACGAGAAGGAAATCAAGTCGTTGATAGGCTTGCAAAAATGGGTAGTTGTTCGTCTACCTCCTTTCAATTTTTGGATGCTCCTCCTCCCGAGGTTGGCATTGTTTAATACAAAATAAATTATGCAAAAATTTACATAATTATTATGAAATTATACAATTAGAAATAAGTTATACAATAGGCCTTATTAACATAGAAAATAGTTAGCATATAAATGCTTTTGAATATTATTTTTGGACACTGCAATAAAACTACTTCTTGTCACAAGTTTTTAATAACGTGACTAAATTTAATTAAAAAAACCAATTAACTCTAGATGTAATATAAGATGTTAATTTAATATTATATTATATCAGTCCATAAGGGGTTTATTTTTAATATTTTTGAAACTATTTAATTCGTGTAGAATTATTATATTGAATAGGGTTAATTACCAAAAAAAAGTCTAAACTTTTGTCAATTTTTTAATTATAGCCTGAACTTTAAAAAGTAACAATAAAATGTCAAAATTTTTATTTTTTATTATAGTCCAAATTTTAAAAAGTACTAATAAAATGCTCAAGCTTTATTTTTTTTAATTTAACCCAACGTTAGTGTTTCTGTTAAGTTTATTAACGTGGTTTATCATGTGTTTCAGATACCGTAACTATTAATACACGTTAATTAAAATTAATACAACAAATGAAAATTAATAAAACTGTTGAGATATGGAGCCTGATAATATATTGTGGACTTCACCCCAGATCTACGATCGCGGATCCATGTTATGTCTTTTGTATTTTCTTAGGTCTATAAATATGTTCTATTCTCGTAGTGTTTGTTGAAAATAATTAACAATGAAATAAAACTCTAGCCACCCGTTGATGTAGTCAAATATTAGTGAACCACGTAAATCTGTGTGTGTTTGTGATTTTCGTACTTGTTTTTTGATTATTGTGATTGATCGTACGTAACAAAAATGACGTCGTTGTTTAAAAATTACCTAAATCAAATTACGCAACCTCGATGACTTTACACTTTAATTTGAGTTTTTTCTTCTGTTCTCACTTTGTTATGTCGATACCCTCATTCTTTGATTTTCAGATTACACAACTCTGACGCCCTCACACTAAGGACATTAGAAGAACGAACTAAAAATAAGGAGCTTACTGATGTAGTACATTCTAAAGCGAGAGTAGTCTGGGATGTCAGAAGAACAATCATAAAACAAATGCTTGAGGATATTGAGATAACAATAGATAACGTCATGTTAGAATTGAAGAAAATCGAAAGTTTAAGCATTTTATTGTTATTTTTTAAAGTTTGTGTTATAATTAAAAATTAAAATTTTGAACATTTTATTTCTACTTTCAAAATTTTGAACTATAATTAAAAAATTGACAAAAATTTGAGATTTTTTGATAATTAACCCTATTGAATATCGTGAAATTATTAATCATATCTTAAATGAGCAATATCAGTTGATTAATACATATGAATTGTAATTAATTTAATGTTTTAAAAGTAAACAAACTCACCTTTATGATTTATTGTTTAATTTATAAATTATTATATATAATTATACTTTATAAAAATTAATATATTACACATATTTTATTTTTTAATTTTTAAAATTATTACTTATTTATAATCTTATTTAGTCATTTAATAACCTTTTTATAAAATATGTTAATAAAAACAAAACAAGGGCTTTCACTATCTTGAAAAACCGAGATTGGGCCGACCCATCAAACGGACAAAGTTAACCGAGGAGAAGGATTGCCTAAACCCGATTACCAAACGGCGAATGCAGATGCGCGCGAACTGAACATTTTCTAGAGTTGATTTGATTCACGAGATAGCTTACGTGAGACGTCTTCAGGAGTAGAAAATCCTCTTCCACCAGAGAGGATCTTGGCCATCTTTATGATAGCTGTTAGCAGATTCAGAGAATGTTCGCTCCTGTTTCGTGCTGTGTATGTATGGAGTCTGCAGCTGGAAATTTGGCGCCGTTCTTCAATGTTCTAATCCTAGGTAAGATATAGATAAGAAGCACTGGGTTACTTTTGGTTTTTTTTTTTTTGCTCTGTTAATTTTGACAATCGCTTATCAGTTTCTAATATTTTATTCAAACTTGAACTATTTGTGTGCGTATTAGTTCAGTAAATGCTGAGCTCTGTGGAATCTGGAAGGAAACAGGCAAAACATGTTTCTGTGAATGAGAATTTCTAGTGATGACATTGAAAGGCTCAACCGTCTATCTTGCAATCTCATATATGCTTTGACATTTGAGTTAATTTGGATATCTAGCATTTTTTGGTTCATTGAGGAATGGAGCTGGTGAACTGTAATGTGGGTATTGACGAACTTAATTTAAAATGATTTTCTACTTAATCAGCATGACTGGATAAATAGATTTTTCCTCCCGGAAAAGTGGAGTTATGACGTATTCTTTGAATTCCACCAAAAATTTTTTAGAGTGGCTGCGTTGTACCATATTTTGAATAAGATGCCATTCAGCTTCGGAGATATCATGAGTGTAATCTAACCCTGAATGCAGATTTCAATGTGGAATATACATTAAGCTTGGTACTTCGGAAAATGCATGGTGGGCTGCGATTACAAGTGTGGAAATTTTGTTTTCACTTAAAACAGAAGTTGATGCACAGGACTATCTTCAGATTCTGACTTTGATTCCTTTGGTGTGTCCTATGACGACTATTTACTGTTTTAATAGTGTTTTCACCATAAAGAAACCAAGCATCTTAAACATTCTGCTTGACGTTAGTCTCAGTATGTTTAACATGGAGAGGCTTATGAAAGTCAAATTGTGTATGTCCCTTTTTTGTTATGTTTAAATTGCAAATGCTACAAAATGAAAGACTTAGACAAATAATTGACTGTTGAATCCAGTTACAACCCTATAGTGCTAGATTCTCCCAACATTCTGAATCAGAGGCCATTATATTAAGAAGATGGTTTTGTTTCAATATTCTTTCTGATTTCTTTTCTATGTTTGTAGTCAATGATTGTAAGATAAGTAGTCCTTTTTTTTAGTTGGAAGGTAAGAAGCATTTGTAATCTGGTAATATTGTACGCCAATTACTAATCATGTTATTCATCAATACGTGGCCTCTTTTCAGTGCCCTTTTCAGATGTAGGATCTGTTTTCTGGGATGAATAATTTAGTCGCTTCTTGTTGTACTTGCATAACATAAGATGAAAGAGTTATCTATTTTCGCATTAAGGCGCCTTCCCCACTTGCCGGACCTTTGGCTTTGGAACACAAAAACATAAACATGTTCACTTTCATCAGAATGGTATTGCTTTTTGAAATATTCTTTGGCCTGGAGCAAGTATTGCCAAAGGGTCGTAGGTGGATTTTCTCTGGACAAAAACTTTCCACTGTGGGCCAAAGTGGGCTTGCCAGTCTTCCTGCATAGTGTAGTGGGGCAGGTATTGTTTTACCCCAAGATTTTCTGTTTCACAGAATTCTAGAATTCTTTTATTCTGAGTTAAAATATGTTCTAAGCTGTCAGTTCCTGCGGAAGAGTTAACTGCAGAGGAAAGAAATGCCACTAGGTAGAAAATATCTTCGTCAGGAATAACAGCAGATGTTCTGTTGTCCCACCTGAAATAAGGAGCAGCAAGTTAATCAGTGTACAAGGGTCTGAGAATTTAGTGTAATAAGTACATAGTATTTAGAAGACTATTAAAACAGTTACTTTGATTTGTTAACTGGGTAAATAAGGATGGGGCCATTGCTGGTTGTTGTAAGTATATTTCCAAAGACTTCTTCTGCAAAAGCTTGTATGTTGCTTTTAGGGATAAGAAGATTGAGCCATGGATGTGGAACCTCCCACAAGCCTTTTGACTGCAGCTTGACCTCTGACGCATGAACTCTGTCCAAGAACTCTTCGTATGAAACTTCTGTGAGAAATAGTGTTGGTTGAATATATTTTAATAGGGACAGCTTGTTAATGATCTCCTGCATGGTGAGAAAAATATACTTAGTCGGATTGTGTTTTCTTTTATTCAAGAAGTCCACTATATGATGCAGGCCCATTGCAGATTACCTCATGTTGATGGTCTGACTCATCAGTGTTGAAGTACTTCGCCAATTCTAAACAAAATAGAGTTTTTCCATCCGATTTAAACTGACTAGCCTGCAGTGGGTCTTGAGGATCAAACGACGACCTCCAGTTGTTTAGGATACCAGTCCTGTTAATTATCACAAATCCTTCAATGTAGTCAAAAGCTTTTTCTGCTGCTATTAAATGCTCCTGATCTCTGGCAAATGTGGTAAAATCTGAGTAGAGAACTCTAATCCATTTCACCTATCCAGAATATAGAGATATTTGAGAGATTTTCTTTTTACCATACTGCAGGACGACTGATTCTTTTTTCTTGTTCTATATAGCTTAAATATGGTCTCACTGTTCATATGTTACCTTCTGAGGTGCTGCTTCAAGCGATATCCTTGCCCTTGTAATGATGCCAAACTGACCAAGTCCTCCAAGAACACTGTAAAATAGGTCATCGTTTTGATTCTCTGAGCAATTTAGGACCTCTCCTTTTCCTACATGCAACGATTATCTGGTAAGCAGTTATACTATGCTGAATTTTGCAATTCATTTACACGTGTAAATGGGCCAGATGCATGCATATGTTTGCACTTTCTAGCATAACTTTTTTTTTTTTTCCTACGTGCTTTGTATCTTAACAATTAGTTATGACTCAAAATTGTGGTGTCTTTCATAAAACCAGGCAATTTCAGGATGGCCCTGGCTTTTATACAAATTATTACTTATCATGATTTTTATTAGAATTTTTAATACAGATAAAGTGTAGAATCTAGTAATAAGAATTGAGTTTGAGTTCAACTATTATCAAAACTGAGGCTGGATATTTACTTGTTATTGAAAATAAATGCAGTAATAATCGAATCAACCGTTAGGATTATACATAGAGATGAACAATCAACCGTTAGGATTAGATATAGAGATAAACAATCGAAAAATTAAGAATTTACACCAGACCTATTATAATATTATATTAGAATCTTTAATATAAGTAAAATATAAAGCCAATTAATAAAAATTGGGCTTGAGTCTAACTATTACTAAAATAACTAAAACTAGCAATTTGATTAGTTAGCTGTTACTGTTTATTAACTCTGTAATATTTTCATTTTTAAACTGGGATAATCTTAACAATTTTTTCTAAACAAACCTGTGACGACTTCCAACTGATGGACGTTGCTTATCTGAGGGCCATGCCGAAATGCCTGCCCACTAATCCCAGCATTGGACAGAGTACCTCCAATGGATAAATGCAGGTAGTCTGTCCACGACTTTGGCGCTAATCCATATTTGAGGGTTTCGTGTAGGACATTTATCCACAGTTCACCACCAGATACGTCTACGTATGGCACCTTTCCAGTGTAAACATGCATTTTAGGACTCCGGAGTGCTTCCATGTTGATAACAATTCCATGGTGGGCTTGTGCTTGACCATGGAGTGAGTGGCCATGGCCTCTTGCTGCCACGGTGATACTGGAAAGAGCACCCAAGTGCCAAATATGCTTTATAGTTGTGGCAATATCAGAAACTGACTTAGGATGTAATACTGCCAAGGGTAGCATTTGAAACCTATGGCCAAAGTCTGTTGCAGCGTGATGAACTTCATCAAAGGTGAGGTCTCCATCAAAGGTAAGTGTTCTTAGTGAAGGAGGGTTGCCGAAACAACATGGCTTTGTTCGTATGGTTATGCAGTTGAGGAACAAGAACATAAAGCTTCTCCAGAAAAACCTATTATTCTGTGTGAGGAAGGGTGAACTCATTTTTCTGTCGGAAAATTCGATGTTAAGAGATTTAAGATGTTTATCTATTGTGCTTCTTCGGTTCTCCTTTTTGGGTTTTCTCGTTTACCTTTTAGTTGTTTATAAGGGCCATCATATGGATTACAAGTTGAAGAGGAAAAGCCACGAAAAAGAAAGATTTAACAAATCTTTCACTTTTTTCTAACAGTTGCAACCACAATCTCATCTTTTGCAATAAAGACAACTATGTCTTAGAATATTTTCTCTTTAGCAATTTTAAGGATACTTTCCCTATTTTTGCTAAAAAGTAAATGGCTTAACCGATATGCCAATTTCTCCACATGGCCATTATTCATGTCTTACACCGATGACTGGTGATAGATTGTGTTCCTTATGTACTTAATAGTTGTCGGAATGTGAGCAATAGTATCTATCTTTGATATTAGATGAGAGAGACAATGGGACCTCACGTTGAATTACTTCAGCCCAGGTACGGTTCTTCTGGGGCCGATTGGGCATGTGAATCCACATGCTTGTCTGCTTTATGCCAACTTAGAATGTGACTGATTTTATGTTTTCTTTGGCCAGGAGGTTAATTAACTGAAAGGTGTAAATGGGAAATTGGAGGATGAAGGCAATGAAAAGCCTATCTTCTGCTGTTTATTGTTTGTTTTGAGACTTAGTTCTCACTCCCCAGCATCTGGACAGGTTTGAATGATTCTGTTGTTTATTTGTTCCCGAGTGTGTTTAAATTAAGGGCAATGCAGTTATTGCTTATTAACTTTTTATGTCAACTTGACACTGCTAACAAGTGGCAGATGTGCAAGCCCTGGAAGGAGTTATCTGTCACTTACCCCTCGGATTCTAGGACGAGGGGGACACAAAGATTCTAACGAGACTTCATTTTATCCAGAAATCTGGATAAAAAAGATGATATTAAAGAAAAGGAGCGAGTATTCTGATGAGCTTTATGTTTCTTTGTGGTACCAGAAAAGGTAAAAAAAGAAGAAGAGTGACTGATCAACGTTTAAAGAGGTGGTGAGTTGCTCCCCGTATCAAGTGTCTGCTTATATTCATTCTAATGCAAAAACTCTAAATTATCTCATGAAAAAGAAGAGCACGATAATACCAAAACAGTATGATGGCAACAACCATAATAATAATAGTAATAATACACGGTAGAAAACAACTTGACTTGAACTTGCCTTGACCAGTCATTTGGGCCTCCTTGCCCACTTGGTTATTTCAACATTCTTATGTTGGGATTGACAGCAATGTACTATAACATGAATCAGGATTGTTTAATAACAGTGTTGTTTTTAAGGCTTTAGAATAATAAAATTCTTTCTTATAATTAGTGGAGATTGCGCAAAATTAAGTTTAATTATGATATGTTGGTGTAAGAGTCTGAACTTGATGTAATATGTTGATTTGTGATGAAAAACCGAATCCTTCGTTACATGCTCATATTCATGGAGACAGACCTAACCCATAGACTATAGTTAGAGAAATCAAAGACAAAACCAACAGTGACATGACTAGATAAGGATTCCTCATCAAGAAGGCCTTACATGACCTTTCAATGCTTCAATTGTGGATTGCAAAGCCCTCATTTATGAGTCTAGAATTGTAGCACTTGTTATCTGACAAATCAAGAGGACATCCTGGTGTGGCTGGTCCATAATGTCTGCACAATTTCAACGTGTGATTGGCTAGTTCGATTGGAGTAGCCAATGATGACCATCGAAGTAGGCAAATTGCCACTAGTAATGGTGAGATTGCTTAGGGTCTAGCAATGCCTTGATAATCAAAATCCCAATTATATCTGAAAATACAAATATTTCACTTAGCAGAGATTGGTGTGGCACAATTTTGATTTTAAACATATGTACTATGCATATATAATCAATTCTTATCATGTTCCTTATCCCCACTTTGTTCCACGTTAATCAATCTCGTCATGTCTCCTCTCACCACTACAGTCACACACGCACATAGATTTTCAAGTTAAAAGTTAACAAAAAGCCTATGATCTAGCTCTGTTCATATCTCATGTTTGGTCTTCCTCCTTTCATAATGAGGGATTGAACAAAAGATGAACCTAATGCTTCCTATTCAACGTTAAAGAAAAAGAAATTTCTATTTGCTATTCTATCTAATGCAATCACTTCTAGTATGTTACTGTATACAGAAGCAACATGAACGTGCATGAGGTAGCTAGGTAATAAGGGATGGAGATGTGTACTTTTAACCAGTGGAACTAAGCAATATGTTAAAAGCATGATTATGTGTTAATGGAACTCCGTAATATCATTCTAATAGTTAATCTTTTTCGAAAGTTTTACAAGTTAGTAAAGCTTTATCGTCTGCAGAAGTGAGGAAGAGATGAAGTGTCCAACTCCAGCATCAATACTGTGAGTTTTTCCAATTTTTGTTACTACATATTCTATACAACCTACGCATATAAATGGACATATGTTGGAAGCCAACCCTCTAATTAGCATATCAGAACTTGTAAAGATTGTAGAGTTAAATATACTGGATCGTATGTGATATGACATTTTTTATAAATGCTCTGAAATGTCATGGAAAGAAAGTGAAGGCACGTTACTAGTAATTTGCACATTGCACCTTCCAAAAGTAATCAGTAAACGAGAATAGAGAAGGGAACTATGGAGTGTCAGGTTCGGCAATCCTCTATCGTTCCATGTGCTTATCACAAAGTACAATTTACTTTCATTCTTCCCCAGTTAGTAGTTATCATCATCATTATTATCATTTCTAGGCATTGTGCCTCCTAGAATTTAGTCAACAGTCACTTTATGCAATATATATCATATGAATATTTCCTTAAGATTTTTCCACCGTCCTTTTCTTTACTTCTCTACCACAAATTCCTCCTTCAACTCCTACTGCTGCTCCTCCTCCTTCCAAATTTTGACAAGTATAGCAATGCACATATAAAGAGTCAGCACCCAACGGCACCACCATCAAGTATACGTTCGTACTCCACATGAAAGTTTCTTCGAAACTACAACTCTTTCTACTTTTACCATTTGCGTCGTGTTTTTACGTGTATTTCATGCTGGAAATAAGGTTCACTACTAGTGTTCTTAATAATTTCTCTACCAATGGTTCTGATATTCCCAAAAAAATGAGACTTGCATTATTGATCCAGTCTAAAAAAGAAGACTTTGAGAGGTGATGGCTGATGGGTGCGTAACTGTGGTTGATCTTGAATTCCTTACAGGTAATAATTGCATCCTTTTGTCCTCTTAACTTCCAATTTTCTTCCTTTTGTCCTCTTAAGTCTTAACTTCCAATTTTCTTTGATAAGTTTTGGAATATATATATATATATATATAATAAGGATGAATGGGATTGAGGAACACAAAATTCTACTATATTGTTTATTTCCTGAACGGTTGCAATTTGTGTTATACTTTTGTCACGATTGAGACTTAAATTGTCATAATCATGCCATTTTTTTTAATGTTTTGTTCATAAAAATGAAGCCACCACATTTTTGTACTTATCTTTTACTAAGAGCAACTACATTTTCATCTCACTGTCCATTTTATCAACAACTCAATTTCTCCACTATACTCTTATTACGGCTGTGACTTAAATTGTTATAACCGTAACTCATGCCATTCTTTTTTTTCTTTCCTTCCACTATAGTGTTGTCACGACTATGACTTAAATTATCACAGTCATAACTCATGTCATCCTAATTGTTTTCTTTTCTTATGTTTTGTTCTAAAAAACGTAAATTGTCAAAGTCGTATCTCATGTTATTCTTTTTTTCTTTTCTTCCATTATACTGTTGTCACGGTTGTGACTTAAATTGTCGCAATTGTGACTCATGACATTCCAATTTTTTCTTATGTTTTGTTCCTAAAAGTATCAATGTTTTTGCATTTATTCCTAAATACACTTAGTAAGTATATATATACACCAAGGACGAATAAGGTGGACGACTATACATTTCTATCCCATTGTCCGTTTCATCCCACGCTTTTTATTCTTTACACTTTTCACTCATCGTCATGCTTGTGACTTATTAGTCACAACCGTTACTTCTAACTTTTATTTCTTTTCTCTGTAATTGTTATTACTTACTGTAATTGTTCCATGTACTTGACAACCACACTTTTTCATCACTCATTATTGTCCAAACTTTGTGACTTATATTAATTATTTTTATTAACTGTGATATTAATATAACCGTGATATTAATAAATATTATATATTGATATTAAGTATAAAAAACATGCATTATTAATTGTTAATTATTATTAAGTATTATATATATATATATATAGCTCTTCACGGTTGTGACTAGTCACAACTGTGAATTGCATATTAATTATTATTAGATTATCATTAAATACTATGTATTAATATTAAGTATATTATTATTATTAATATAAGTATATTAAGTATTTATATATTAAGGACGATGGGATGGATGACCACGCAATTCCATCCCACTGTCTTTTGCATCGACGACTTGGATTTTTTTTATTTTTTGTAATTGTTATTTTGGACCAATCATGACCATGTTTTTTCGTCCAAGTGTGAAGTGTCCCATTTATCTAGCGGCTTCAACGATATTATCAATTAATAATAATTATTTTTAATTAATTGTCAATTATGTAATTATCAATTTTAATTGTTATTAAGTATATCCTATTAAAGGCAAGGTTGTGAGTTGTTAAGTCATCACTGTGCATGTTATTGTTTATTATTAAATATTATTAAATGTTTATTACTTTTGTAATGTTACAAATTATTATTAAGTTTATAATATTGATTATTAATTCCTAATTATTATTAATTGAATATTAATGATTTTATTATTATTATTAATTATTGTTAATTAATTGTCAATTATGAAATTATTTATTTTAATTATTATTAACTATATCCTATTACATGCATGCTTGTCACTAAAGATATTAATTACTAATTTTTATTTAATTATTAATAAAGTATATCCCTGCTAAGACTCCAATCTTCTAACTATTATTAATTATACCATGCATGATATTATCAATTAACAATAATTACTAATTAATTATTATTTATTTGTTAATTAAGTTATTATTGCTTATAAAATATTATTAATTATTAATAATGCATTATTAATTATTAACCATGCATTATTATATCACTAATTACTATATACTAATATTAAGTATATATAGTATATATTTATCAAAAAAATATTAAGTATATATAGTAGTCACAATCGTGCATTATTAATTGTTAATTATTATTAAGTATTATATACTAATGTTAAGTATATATATATAGCTCTTCACGGTTGTGACTATCATGAATTGCATTTTAATTATTACAATATTATTATTAAATACTATATATTAATATTAAGTATATTAATTAATTAAAAATAATAATTATTAAGTATTATATAGTAATATTAAGTATATATATATATATAGCTCTTCACGGAATATATTTGTTTTTTATTTTTAATTAAATATTAATTCATCCATTCATTAAAGTCTGTTTTAGCCTTTAGATCGTTAATAGATTTAAGAACCGAAAATGATTCAATTTAGTGATTTAGATTTAAGAAGTTTTGATATTCCTCTATGAAAAACAAGTTGGAGGCAACAATCTTCACTTATTCATTGACTTCTTTATAATGATTAATGATATTAAATTGTGTTGAATGTTCGAATGCTCTACACTAATTTTCTGTTAATTAACTATAGATGATGCAATTGCAGTTGCCACTGAAATTACTTATGAAATGTATTTCCTTATGGCATATGAGTTAATCATCATGCATATTTAATCAAGCCTTTGATGTTAATCTGATTTATTCCTTCCTTCTTGTTCACTCATTATTTGTATAATTGAAACTAAAAAGTCTTACATTAATTCCAATTTGGAGAATTAAAGATGTATAAATTGAAACTAAAAGGCCTTAGGTTAAGTCCAATATCATGAACTCAAATTTAATTTATTTAGCGATCGTATAGAGGTACGTGCTTGAGATACGAAGTTCTGGTAATGCATATAATCTATTACCTTTACATATTGTATTGATGATTGTTATGTATAAAGTTAAATATTGTTTTCCATTATTCTTTTTATTTGCTATTCCTTTTTTTTTGTATTTGAAATTCGATTGGTCTTTAAGAATGTGTTGAGAATCTTCCTCTGTTGCCCATGAATTCTATACTTTAGTAATTTCTTTTGTTTGATTGAAAAGTTTTAATCAGGCGTACATTAAGGTTTTTTTTCTTCTAAATACTCTCCTCTATTTATGTGATGTGCATATATATTGGAAATATCAACCATCAAATGGATTGTTCTCATGCATACATCCACATATATACACTTGGAAATGTGCCACGAAAAAACTTGTAATGTACATGATATTAGATGCTAGCTTACTCCAAGATGTGCACATATTTGGTTGGATGTTCTTTCAAACAATTGTTTGACAGTTGGATTACAAAAGGTTTTGCAACTACTTGAGTCAAAAGATGCCAATGTCAGAATCTATGTACAAAAAGTGGTGGCTAACTTAGCTGCTGAAAGTCGGTAGTGCATTTTTTTTCCCTTTTTAGTTTTGCTTTCAAGTTATTATGCCAATCAAAAATGTCGATCTGAATTACATCTTTTATCTGTGGCCTGTTCTATAAGTTAAATTGTAGCCATTTAATAGCAAAAATAGTTCTAAGCATACTATTTAATACTGCTTATGTTGACGTGCTTTCATCCCTTGTGTACTTGCTAAAATTTTGATAAATTTCAAAACCTATCTGGTAGGATGAGATAGAAATAGAAACCTATTTTATTATGCTATATCATATCGATTTTTATCATTTTAAAAAAATGGAAACTTTTATATTATCATTTATTGGAGAAGTAGGTAAATGAGTTATAAACAGAAAAAGTCTTAACAAAATTTTAAGAGATGGTTAGGACCCGAAACACTTAAGGAGTCTAGAATATGCTTCTTGGTACAAGTTACAAGAGTGTTCTTCCAATAGTTTTTTTATGCTCCTCAATTGGTTTAAAATTGTTCTTTATTATGTCTTTGTAGGAATGGCCTTACGAAGAGAATAACGAGTTTGGTTTTGTTCAAGGGTTCTTCAGTATGATGTGTGCTCTTTTTAGCTTATGAGTCAAATAATGTTACTTTTGTCGGACCAGTACAACCTTCTAAGGTATGCTCATGTTTCATGTGATGAGATATTTATCACAAGGAATAAGATAATTTCGTGATTGTATCTAATACTAATTTTTCTTTTATGTAAATTGTCAGGGTAAAAGGAAATTAGAACTCTACACATCTAGGCTATGTTTTAGTCTAAGTTCCTATCTCTATTTTCTAGTCATAAGAAAATCTATGAGACTTCGGGTATATATATATATATATATATCTTGAGGAGGTGATCCTTTATGTTCCTTTGTAAACCAATGTTTTTAATTCAAAGAAAAAGAATAAAGACTTGTATAATTGACATATTGTGTGACAAGTTTCTTCAGAATTCAAACAATTACCATTCTCCTGTTGTCGTACAACTCACTTTGAGTTCAATTGCTTCCCTTCTTAGCTCCCCACTTCTCTTGAGAGAGTTATGTAATACGTAACATAGACCCTGTTACGTACTCAGGATCATACATGAAAGGGTAAAAATTAAGAAAATGTGGAATACCTGATTTTGGGTCTATTCTGACTTCCGAAGCAATTTTCATCATCCAAACGAGCTCTGATCCTCTCTAGATAGTTGAGGAAGTTGTTCACCGTTGTTCGGTATAAGCCTTTCTACAGTTTCCTCAAAACATGAGCTCTCTTAACGGGTCAGAGAATTTTATGCTCGTGAATGATATGAATAACTACAGGAGATCTTAACCTTTATATAATTTCCATATCAGATTTCCTTATCACAAGGTCGATATAGACCAGGTCCATACTGAAAATGATCAATTTTCTTCATAAACTTTGACTTATTATTCTAGATCATTTATTTGGTCACTTTATTATCCTTATTTTGATCGAATTACGAAACTTAACTGGTAATTTATTAAAAACTAAAATTACAATTAATAACTGTCTATTTAAAGGAGAAAGACAAAAATGCCCTTAAGGGCAAAAAATGTCTAACAAGTCACGGAGGAGAAATCTTTTTTACTAAATAAGATAAGTTTATATAAATATATAGATAAATTTTAATTAAATATTATAGAAATACCGTCAAAACAAGATATCTAAACCTTTGGCCTCTTGTCATAGTCATCAAAACACGGCCTGACATGTCAATTTCTTTGCTTTGCACCACGATAAATAGATGTCGGCTGCAGCAGTTTTTCTCCCAAAACCATGTGCCGGCCTACACTACATTGGCTATAGGTTAGGGCCAAGTCCAAAAGTGGATGGGGGAAGTTGAGTGAGACTAGTGCAGTCTGTCTAATCATCCTTCATTTTATCATTGAGTGGACATGGATCGGGCACATGACCATTAGGATATTGTTTACATTCATTATGACCTCTAGGCCTAATTTTCCCGAGTGCTTCCTCGCCTTTTGTTTTTTGTTTTTTTTTTTTAAGTTCATAAGGTGTTTTAGGAGGGTTTTAACTCATGAGAAGGCACTTTTAAGTCATTTATTCTTAAATTAATCTCCACTTGCACCGGATTAATCCGTAAAGAGTAAAGTGCTGACACCGGGTCACCTTTAAACTTCCAGGATTCACTGTAATTTACTGCAAATATATGTCAGCGACACATTAATAAGCATACAGTTACCTAATCTCCTTGTTTGGTGAGTGACAAAGAAGGATGGACTTTATATAATACTAGGTTCTCGCAGATCTTTCCTCCTTCAGGTATTCCCTCTTTTTCTTTTTATTGTTTCTGTATACCGCATCATTTTTATATTGTCTCATTTGCATGCGGGTCCATCGGAAACAACTTCTCTATTATGTAGAGGTAAGGCTGCGTACTATCGGACCTCCCAGATCCTGCTTTATTGCGAAATTTCAGACTGAGTGATGATGATGACATTAATAAGCATACAATGATTATATTTGCGACACATTAGTAAGCATACAATGATAGTTAGCAACTGATCGGTCTAAGTCTAAGATGGTATCCAGTTAAATGTACTTTCAACGTATTGACATAGGACTTAGTTTGATTTTTTTAATATCAGTAGGATCAAAGAGATTTATTAAATTTAATCTTAAATCTAAGTTTAAATATAAAGTAAATTAAATTCTTCGGTCTCTAGAGAGAAATTACTTTTTATATAAAAAATTTATAGATAAAGTGACTGTTTATGTTCTCGTATGTTATCCTATGCTTGAAACCCTCCATTCATTTGGGTTAGAAAACATAACTTAGCTTAGTAAATTGAGATCAATTCTCTTATTCTTATTTTCCTGTGTCACTCTGTACCTCAGACTATTCATCTATTTATTAAAATGTTAATAAACGAATAGATGATCTCGAGTACAGAGTAGCATATAAAAACGAAAAGCGAAAGAATTGATCCTAATTTACTAAGCTAAGCTACGTTTTCTAACCTAACAAGACACCAATTCTTCGTAAAAGTTTGCCCAATAACTGAAGATTATTTATTAACGGTTTCAATTAGTCAGTTAAAGATAGTTAGTTCAGTTTTTTTCTTTTTCTTAATTACTTAGTGCATGTATATAAAACGATGTTCAGTGAATATGTTTCAGAGAGATGAACAATCCTTAATATTTGAGATCAAGTTTTGAAGGAGAGATGGGGACGAGATTGCGGGTTACCGATGAATCTCAGGATTATTGTTTACAGCTATACAATTCCGATTATCCTGGTATGATACTCGTTACTGCTCAATTCGTGACTGACGCGATTCGCAACTCCTTAGAAGCTAAGGATAAGCTTGGTTTTGTGGATGGCACCATACTGCCACCTCCTTGAGAAGCGAAATACAGACCATTGAGAAAGTGGACTGTATGGTGAAACATATTCAGTGTACATCACATGCACTACGTAATTAAGAGAAAGAAAAAAAAAAAAACTGCACTAACTGTCTTTAACTGACTAACTGAAACCGTTAATAAATAATGTTCAATAACGAGCAGATGTCTCCAGCAAATCTTTGTATGGGCTAACGTATATATGTAGGAGGAGCAATCCTCCATATCAAGATCCAGTGGCATGGCAATGGTGGCCAACTGCATTAACAGTTCTTTAATCTTTGAGCCGTTAGCCTGAACTCCGATGGAACTTGGGAGGTGCCTTTCCAAGATTGAATCAATTGGAAGAGACGAGTTTATGTTAGTACCACATACAATGTTTCTTCTTTCAAATGTTTTAGTGGCGACATCTCCTGACTTCCTAAGCTAAGTTTCTGCCGCAATGATGTGAAGTGAAATGGATACGTCTTATTCCGAATTCATCAATTAGTTAATGGTGGGTTGGCTTGGGAGAGGATCCTTTGTCTAATTTTATAGTGTCTTATTCTGTCCCATCAATCTCAACCGTTCATTTATGCAAGATCACGCAAGACTCACATAAATGAATGACTAAGATTTATTGGACACAATAAGATATTATAAAATTAGACAGAAAATCTAAACTGGTTAATTTTGGCTATAGTTTTCAAGTTGTTGGACAACATTAGACTTAGCAAAAAGGTCTGGATTCAACACGGTTCAATCTGAAGTCTATAAAAAGATCTTGGGCTCAATTAGTCCAACAACACTAGCTGACTTTAGATGAACTTGTTACCTGTGGAGCAAGACTGATACATTCAAGTAAATTAGAATAGATGTTATCCATCTGATATACATATTGATAGCAGCTAAAAACCAATGACTGCACAAGCAAACATAGTACTACTGGATCTCGTCTCAATTAGTTTTGTTTCAACTTCTGAATTCACTATGATTATCCCATGTCCGAAACGAGTAGTCTGAATTGAAGCTGAGGTCCTTCAAGGTCCGGCTAGATCTTATAGGACAATGAACGCCTTTCAAGCTGGGAGACCTTTGCTGGTATGCACTTAGCTTCCCAAGCCTACCATTTCTTGCAACTTCTGAAGTTGCAGACGGTGTAAGATGGACCCTATTCTTAGAAGGTGAATAGCTATCCGAGTATGCATCAAAACCACCAGCCCTTAGCTTTGGTGAGCTCATCGATCTTGCTTTTGCTTTGGCAGATTCAGTCGCTGCCATGTAAGTTGGAATTAAAGGAGATCTTGAAAAGCAATTGTGTTCTCCAAGTGAACTCTGCGTTCTGTGAAAGGACCTTCTTGGAGCTGCCATTGGAGAATCCAATCCTTCAAAGTGATGCTGTCTTGACAAACCTCTCAGCTTAAGTTGTTTTCCTCTATATTCCACTCTAGGCTTTGCATCTGAAGTTAAAACCGAGTCCAAATCCTCAAGTTCTCTACTTTTAGCAATCTGAGTATCTACCCATTGCTCTAACCAGTACTTCCATCTTCCATTTACCTTGTTTCGTTCAGTTTCTGCAGAATTCTGTAACATTTTTTTGTGCATAATGAGAAAATGAATTTGAAGATAGACAACAGCAAGATTTCAACTAGAAATTTTCAGGTTACTGAGATAATGGTGATTACAATTTGAAACATAGGAATCTGAAAGTAATAGACGTATAGAGAAGGAGAAGGTTACCCGATGACCAAATGCATACTCTCTGATACGCTCTCTCTTCATTGCAGCCTCTTTCCTGCTTAGAAACGTAGCATCTGCCTCTTCTTTGGTCAAGATGCTCCCATCCCATCGCTTTTGACTGTTCATGTCCATCTGAAGATACAATAGCTTGTTAACCTTGGAATCCTTGAAAGAACAAATGATCAATGCCATCGAATCTGATTCGAAACAATATTCTGTTATGCAAAATATCGTATTTCAACCACTGACCTTTATGATCTTGTCTTTCAAATTCTGTAAATCTTCTTTCTCATCCCATTGACAAGTTCCTTGGAAAGGTTGATTTCTCCTTGCACAGGTTTGTGACTGAATATTAATGATGGACTGCAAGCATTTCAAAGTACTGATAGCTTGACGTCTCACATTTCGGCCTCTAATGATAGCCTGAAGCCTCACTATACCCTTCAATGCCCGCAAAGCTTTTCTTGCCTGCAAATTCTCCAAATGATACTAATTCTTCTATTCTTATGGGATCGTGTAACAAAAATAAATTCAATCCCAGACAAAACAATCCACAACTCTTACAAGGTAACCCCGAAATGCAGTTTGAATTCGAAGGGCAGCTAATTCTTGAATCTCCGTCTGACATATTTGGGTGTAGGAGGACCCAGGGGGTTGCTTTATAATGGCTGAAACCTCTGTTTCATGGCAGTATTGATCAATAGCCTTAGGAACCCCAGTGAGAAAAACAACCTGAGCCGCCTTAACGGCAGCTTCAGCAGCAGCAGCAGAGGCTAGAGCAACACTTAAAGCACGCTTGTTAAGTTCTTCCTCTGCGTCAATCAGTGCTGTTCTTTCTCTTGGAGGTGATGATGATGGTGCTTCAATGACAGCTAGCCTGCTCTTTACCTTGAACCTTCCAAAGAATAACCATCTTCTTCTCTTGTCCTTCTGACAACGGTAATACACCATGAGTTACACAAATTAATGGAAACTAAGCGATTGCAAGTGATGAAAACTCATGTACCTTTTCGTTTTTTGAGTGCTTGTCCAAGAGAAAGAATCTTCTCACAAGATTGAACCAACTCTTCTTACCCATTAATGCACTATTACTGACTGCAATAAATCGGATGATGGATGATGATCTTCATGACTATGAAACTAGCACCAATATAGCATGCATTCTGTCAGTTTCTTTGTCAA
This sequence comes from Erythroxylum carthagenense, assembly GCA_026413575.1. Classification (NCBI taxonomy): domain Eukaryota; kingdom Viridiplantae; phylum Streptophyta; class Magnoliopsida; order Malpighiales; family Erythroxylaceae; genus Erythroxylum; species Erythroxylum carthagenense. The sequence goes on from JANZLD010000004.1 coordinate 782,310, forward strand.
ATCAATCCATTGGAGCGTTACGAAATGAAAGGAGAAAAAGATTTTCTTCATTGAGGAGAGTAGTTAACAAAAATAGAGAGTGCCAAGTCATATAAATCCGGAAATGAATGCATGCTGTGGAGATGACTTAGAGAAGAAACAAAGTCATTCTATCAACGTCAAAGGCTGCCTATTACTCTCTCTCTGCAGCTGTTTTTAAATCTGACAGTAAGTAAAATGCTGAATTTGATGTTGATAGTGGATGCAGGAATAAACTGATCTCTTACCATCCCAGGAAATCCAGTGATTTTGATTTACCAATGCCGATTCAAAGATTTGTCAATTCTTGGAAGTTACTAACAAGACCTCTGGAAATATTGAGACGAGCACAAAGCTACAGAGAGAAATCGTTAGTCAATGAAATAGATGAGTTGAAAGAAGATTTTTTTTTCCAGCCTCGAGGAACTGAGATCACAAACATCAAAAGGTCTGCTGACTTTATGCGTTGGATAAAAATTCCTGATATGGGCATGTTGGTTTATCGATGCAATCACTCATTTCGTTTCATGATGAGTTTTTATCTGCTCAAAGTAGTGGGCCTTTAATAAAACCACTGTTTTTGAAGAAAGGTAGAAGCATCCTCTGTTTTCATGGAGGCCAACTCTGCTTTCTGAATTATGAAAAGCCTTTCTCAGCTTTATGGGACCTCTCGTCTTTTCTTTCCAACTTTCACGTTCCTCAACCACTGTAATGTCCGTAGTGTCTGCAATTATCGTAATGCCCTCTTCTTAGTTAATTATGATGGCCATTGATGGCTACTTTCTAGGGAAAGTCATGGCTATTCCGGGCTATGGATTATCAAAATACTGTCTCCTAAATTCATCATAATCACTATGCAAAGAGGAGTTGAAAAATTACTTCTCTTCTTCTTCCTCTCCATTTCCAAATGTTATTTTTCTATGCTTCGTCTCTGTCATATTTATTGTGCAAACTCCTGAAGAAAGAAGCAAAGTCCAAGGACAGGTTGTTGAACGAGGCTTACTCCTGCACAGAGTTGGAAACGGACAGGTAGTGGCATTATTGAGGGAAGTTGGGATGAATGATATGTAGAGAACAATTCAGGACAGGAGGCATTGAAAGCCAGCTGTATGAGGGCCCTGGAAGAGCAAGTGTGACGTTTCTTTTATCATCTTTTCCAGGATCATAAAAGTTTAGTCCTTCAGTTGTAGTTAAGATGGTACTTTAGGCTTTAGAGTTTCTTGGAGTCACAAAACTTATAATTACCAATAACAACTTTATAATCTCAACTTGATCAAAAATTATATTCATCAAAGTAGGGTTGACATGATCTGTCACCCTAACTCGACCATCTCAACTTGTCCAGAGTTAGCATATTTGGGTTGAATTGATTGATCTTCGATAATTAACAATTATTTATCTTTCGAGTATATATTAAATAAATTGTCATATTCAGTACTTAAAATCGGACTTTAATTAGTCGATGATCTTGTCCAAATGAGTTGGTTTAGTCAGTTTGGTTATCATACTTTTTTAAAGAGACTAGCTTTACCACTTACCACTCAGACCACTCTTGAAGCAACAAAAGCAAGCAAATTCTCTTACCCTTCAGGAGCATTCCTCTTTTTCTATTCTTTTTTTTGTATTAATGGAAAATCCGAAGCTAATTACAAAACAGTTCGGGAGACATAGGCTCCTGCCTGATTCTCAATGAGGAAGTGATGGCACCCAGAGAGTGTAGTGTCAAAATAAGTAACTCTTACAGTAGAGCGGGCCTCTTAGGAGGCCAGCCAATCGGCGCATCTATTGCTCTCTCGATAGACGTGTCGATGTGCAACAGACCAATTGCGGGAGAGTAACTCGTGGATACTCAGGACGATAGAATTGGCCACCTGAATGCGACGCGCAGAAGAGGCGAGCGGGTTGTGCACTGCGACCGAATCTACCTCCAACTCAATGCGGCGGAAACCCAGTTGCCAGGCGAGGGAGAGTCCGGTGTAGACACCCCAGAGTTCTGCAGACAAGGGAGTGCACCAACCTAGGTTCTGAGTGAATCCTCCTAGCCAATTGCCGGCACTGTCGCACAAAAGTCCACCAGCGGCCGCTGTGAAAGAAGTACGGTTACTGGTCCCATCAGTATTCAGTTTGATCCATCCCGGTGAAGGCTTGGTCCAACTGTGGAGAAGCGCAGAATGGGGCTGGAACCGGCAGTCAGGGATGCTGTGCCGTGGGGGTGCCTGGTGTAGCTGACCTGCATAAGACAAAATGAGCGCGTCAAGGGAAGCGGCCCAAGTAAAATGAGGTTCAAAAACCGACTTGTTCCTCCAGGACCAGAGAAACCAACAGGTGAGCCAGAAAATGGTCACCCAATCATGGCCCCGAATCCGGCTGCGGGAACGTAGATTATGATGCAGCTAATTCCGAAGAGGCTGAGTGAAAAAAACAGTCTCAGCGAGGTGGGGCCCAGTAGGGTCCAGATCCTACGAGCATTAGCACAATCCCTAACTGCGTGAAGGGAAGACTCAGCGAAAGAACAGTGAGGACAACAACTGTCCGCTGTGAGGTGCAGTTGAACCCTATGCTGATTCGTGAGGAGCCGATCACGCCCAAGCAACCAGAGAAAGGAGCGGGTACGTGGCGGTCCCGGCCACTGCCAGATGGTCAACCAAAGCCTGTGTGACGCCTCGAAATCGTGACCCAGAATCATAGAGTACGTCGACGCAACCGTAAAAAGCCCG
>JANZLD010000004.1:785144-800188 GCA_026413575.1 Erythroxylum carthagenense
ACATGAAAGGTTAAACATGGTTTAATAAACAAATATTATCATATACATCATCAGTGATAAAGTGATGAAATGCACTGTTCGTCGTATACATTATCAGAAGAGACGAACTCTGTTCGTCGAAATAAAAAATCAGTGAAGAAATCAGTGAAGAAGAGAAGGAAATACCTGATTGCCATGACCATCCGCGAAAGAAAGGCTGAGTGTTTTTGGTGGAGGATGAAAGACTGAGTGTTTTTGGTGGAGGATGAAAAGGTGTTTGATTTCCAAGAAAGAAAGCTGTTTGATTTCCGAGAAGCATTTAAATTTCAGGAGCATTAACCATTATTCTCTATGTAAACCGTTATTTTCACATAAAAGCATTAACCATTATTCTATTATAAAAGTATTAAATATTGTAAATGTAAGATAACTTTTACGTAGAGATGGGAGCTCATTAATTGCTTTCTGCAAGCATTAATTGCTCTCTGCAAGTAGCATTAAATGATGAATAAAGCATTGGACTTTTGTTTGGAGGGAAACAGAAAGCATGAGAATTTTGTTTGGAGGGAAAAGGAGGAGTAAGGATTGAGGTTTAAGTAAGTAAGTAGATTCCATCAAAACAGAACCGCGCACTTACGTTGTTTCTCCGTACAGATACCTGTAAAACGAAGGAACAATAAAAACTTAGCATGGACCACGTAAGGAACCGTGTAGAGCTTGTCGTCACGTGCCTCCCCATTTTATATTTGACTAAAAGGTGTTGTTAGTTTAAGAAATTTGACTTGGGTACTATTTTAGATAAAATTTTAAATTTATATAATAATTTTTAAAATAACAAAATAACCCATTATTATATTATAAAGTTGTATTATATGTTTTTAACTATGTGTGAAAAATCATAATAATAGATAATAATCACAATTTTAATTTAATTTATAAAATTAATTTAATAATAATTTATAAATATAATTATATTTTTAAAATGTTTTAAAATATATAAATTTCAAATAAATTTGGATTTAATAATAAAAATGTATATATAAATATTAGTTTATAAATAATAATTTTTAAATTATTTATTTTAAAAAATAAATATATATTTATTAACAATTTATTAATAAATATTATATAACATATTAAAATAAATTTAAATAAAATAATTTATTTTTTAAGTTTTATATAATTTATAATTATTATTAGTAATAACAATATTTATTATTATTTTAAAAACAAAAATAAAAAATCATAATAATTATAAAAGTTAAAGTAAATAAAATAACTAATTAAAAAATTTTAAAAAAGGGGGAAAGAGAAATAGGAGGAAGGGAGGGATGTTTTAAAATTTTTTGAAAATTTTGCAAAAAATCTCTTTATTTTTAAAAATTTTTAGCACTAGCCGGTATTTGGCCGATATTTTGAATACTAACCAGTACCTACTGGTATCATCTGAAACGGGCCGATACAATTAACTATTTATTTCATACCGGTTTTGATCCAATACAGTATGTATCGACTAGTGCAAAACATTATTCATATATTTGGATTTCATATTCAAGATTATTTAAAAATTCTCTATATTAGAATCGAAATTTTTTTAAAAAATTAATTTATTAATTAATTTTTTAAAATTTGTATTAAGTTGTTTTCAATTAGTATTAAACATATTAAAAATTGAATAAAATTGAAAATTTTGGAATATGACTGAAGGAAAATATCTTTACCTGATGAAAATTTAAAATTTAATTAAAAAAAGACTGTTAAATAAAAATAAAATAATTTGTTTTAATTTATAAAAACTGATTAATTTATAAAAATTAATCGATTAATTAATAAACTGATCAGTTTTAATAATAAGGATTATTAAAGCAAATCAAATTAAGAGTTGAAAATCGAATAAAAAATTAATCGATTCAAGATTTTCACAATTAAATCAACCGAACTAATTCAATTTTTCAATCACTAAAAAGACTAATAAATAGATACACATCAATACAAATAACCATTTCACTTGATTTGTACATTAAACTAAAAGAATTTCTAAAGATTAAATAATTTTGGAATTGTTATCATTATTTTAATGATTTAGAAGATAAGATAATTAAAATATAAAAAATATATTTTGAAATTATTAAAAATTCCTTTCATTAAATAATTTAAAGGATGAAAAATATATTGAAAGAACTTATGTATATTGTATTATATTTTGTTAGAATTTATTATCAAAGAGTTAAAATTAAAATTAATGTCTAATTTAAATTTTTTATTTTTTAAAGTATTTAATTAAACCCCTCATGCATCGTTCAAGCCCAATGGCTTCTTTCAACGAAAACCATATCGAGCTTCTTATGATGAAGCCCATCACGGGCTCTAAGAACTTTTGGAGAAACCATAACGAAAACCCATCAAAATTTCCCAAAATGTGATAATGGATCCATCTCACCGGAACCATGTGCCTCAACGTGAGTCACACTTTCTCAAGTCTGTCTTTGGACGATGGGTAAGAGAAGAAGAGGTTCTTAGATTTGATGTTAAGAAACTGGTGGATTCAGTAAGCGTTTCGAATGGGAAATTGGAGAAATCGTCCGCGCCGTAGATTCTTCTACGACCGAGATAGACCTTCAAGATCGTCTTCTTATTCAACGTCAGCTTCAGGTTAAAAAAAACTTTCCTTGAATTGGGGTTCTCTTGTTTTTTATGTTTCAGTCATATGCACTATCTTCATATTCAATGTCAGCTTCAGGTGAAAAAGCTTTCCTTGAATTGGGTTTCTCTTCGTTTTTCATGTTTCAGTCATATGCATTATTTTCTCAAATTTGCAATCTTTATTGTAGGACTAGTGCTTATGACCGTAGTTTAGTTTCTATATGGAGATACGATGAATATAGATGGATGGAAGATATGGTTTTAAGTTTTTTTTCTTATTCAGTAGCGGTACATCTTTACTGTTTAATGTTGTTTATATTGATGTTAGCTCTCTAAATTTTCGTTTCCATTGGTTTCAGCTATTTTAGAATGCTTCTTTGTCTTTGTTATGCTTTTTTGTTGTCTGGCAAAATTTGATCCCTTGCAACTTTATGTTAAAGAGTGTTTTCCAAATTGATGTTCTCGCATTTTACAGGGTTTGTTGAGGACGGTGTGCCTCCGTGGGAAAAGAAGTTTTGTTCTTTGATCGGATCAGTACCGTGGTGGAAGGTTGTAGATGCTAAGAAGTTTATGTTTTGTCATAGTGAGGTACTTAACTGGGATGATTTAGCAGGCAAACAGGCATTTCAAAATGCCAAAGAGCGGTATTGGGCAGAGATAAATGGCTTCCCTTGTGACATCTCATTACCTGATCCTGATATGTATATTGATGACATAGATTGGAATGCTGATATCGATCCTGAGTTGATTAAAGACTTAGAGCGAGAGTTCTTTCCAGTTGAGGATAAAGAAAATGATGGCAAGTTCCAGCTAAAAAACACGAATGCCATTGAGTCAGTGCCTGTTCCTTCAGAAGGGGGTGGTGCCAACAAAAATCCCTGGGAATCTGACAGTGCTACGCAAAGTATAACAGCTCCAAACGATAAAGCACATGGCTGGAGCCGGTGGGATGCTGCTCATGATAATCCCTGGGAGCGCTACATTCCTCAGGAAAATAAGTCTGTGAAGGGTAACACATGGGAAGCTTACGGTAATACTTCGTGGGGTTGGAACCACAGAGGCAGTGATCAGTATCGATCAAGTAACTTCGACAACATTGGCAATCCTTGGGAAAGCAGCTGTCAGGTTGTTGACACAGCTATGAATGACGAAAGATGGAGCAATTTTCAGGGTAACTCTCAGGGGTTTATTAAGCAGGAGACCGAGAGATTGAACGACAACAGCAAGCCCCAGGGATGCAGCAGGTTTCAGGATAGAAGAATCCCAAAACAAAGAGGATGGACTAATCATGGTGTGGATTCAGGGTTTTGGAGACGGAGGGACCGTCCGAATAATTTACCCAGAAATACTGAATTCCAACAATCGAGCAACGACGGGGGAGCCTGGAATGAGGTTTTCCGGAAGAGGGAAGGCAACCAGCAATACAATAGGTTACAGAAGCACAAGATTCAAAGAGGATGATTATCCTATATGTTGTAGGATTTTCAGTCCCAGAACGTCAATACCACCAAACAAAAGATCAGAAAGTTTTGACCTATTGTTTCTAGCAATGTTATTCTTTTTGTGCAATATGTGAACATGTCCCTTGAATTGAATGTATACTGAATCATCTAGTTAGCTGACAACTTCTGATGGAATTGAGGTTCCTTTGGTCTTATGTAACAAGTGAAAGTTAAAAAGTATCTAGAAGTGAGTGTTCCAAGTAGGTCTTGTTCATGTACTCCTGGCTCCTGAAACTTTGGAGCCAAGTTCATAAAATGGGATTCTTGATAGTTTGAGATCACTTTATGATTCAGTCCAAATGAAGGGAAGGGTAACGTCGGTCTCTCTTTAGCTTTAAGGGGAGAGAGCTAGAGAAAACGGAAAATCACGAAAATGTCATCACTAAACCCTTCAAAGCCCTACTTCTTCTACGGCCACCGCAAGCCCTCTCAAAATCGACCCATCGTGCGCGGCGGACTTTTCTCTAACCGACAAACGCTCAAGCCTCAAACAGTACCGAAACCCACCACCTCTTCTCAGCCGTTCGATCTTCGGAAATGGGACCCGCACGATCCATCTCCACCGTCGTCTCCATCTCTGCGTCTGCGGCAACGGTCCCTCTCCGTCACTCAGCGACTCTCCCCAATCGCACGATTCATCGTTGATGCTTTCCGGAAGAACCAAAATCAGTGGGGGCCGCCGGTGGTTAGTGAACTCCACAAACTACGACGAGTTACGCCTAATCTCGTGACGGAAGTGCTAAGAGTGGAGAATAACCCTCAGCTTGCGTCCAAGTTTTTTCACTGGGCAGGCAAGCAAAAAGGGTACAAACATAATTTCGCCACTTATAATGCTTATGCTTATTGCTTGAACAGAAGCAGTTTGTTTCGCGCCGCCGATCAGTTACCGGAGTTAATGGACGCACAAGGGAAGGCTCCGAGTGAGAAACAATTTGAGATTTTGATTAGAATGCATTCTGATGCCAACAGAGGGCTTAGGGTTTACTTTATTTATCAAAAAATGAAGAAATTTGGAGTCAAACCGCGCGTTTTTCTATATAACAGGATCATGGACGCTTTAGTTAGAACAGACCATTTAGACTTGGCGTTGTCTGTGTATGAGGATTTTAGGAGTGAGGGTTTAGTGGAAGAGAGCGTTACTTATATGATTTTGATTAAAGGGTTGTGCAAAGCCGGGAAGGTTGATGAAATGATGGAGCTTTTAGAGAGGATGAGAAGCAACTTGTGTAAACCCGATGTGTTTGCATACACAGCTATGGTTCGGGCTCTGATCCGAGAGGGGAATTTGGATGCTTGCTTGCAGGTTTGGAAGGAGATGAAGGTGGATGGAGTTGAGCCGGATGTAATGGCATATGCCACGTTGGTTACAGGATTGTGCAAGGGAAGGAAGGTTGATGACGGATATGAGTTGTTCAAGGAGATGAAGAAGAAGGGAATTTTGATTGATCGGGCGATTTACAGGCTTCTGGTTGAAGGGTTTGTGGCAGATGGGAAGGTTGGTTCTGCTTGTGATCTGTTGAAGGATTTGATAGATTCAGGTTACAGGGCTGATTTGGGCATTTACAGTTCTCTTATTGAAGGTTTGTGTAACGTGAAGCAGGTTGATAAGGCAAATATGCTGTTTCAGGCTACAGTTAAGGAGGGTCTTGAGCCAGACTTTAGGACTGTGAATCCTATGTTATTGTCTTATGCTGAGATGACAAGAATGAACGATTTTGGTAAGCTGCTTGTGCAGATGGAGAAGTTGGGTTTTTCTGTTATTGATGGTATTTCCAAATTCTTCTCATTTGTGGTGATTGAGGAGGGGAGGACAATGATGGCTTTGGAAGTGTTTGAAGATCTGAAATTGAAAGGTTATAATGGTGTTTCAATTTACAATATTCTCATGGAGGCTCTCCTTAAAATAGGAGAGTTTAAGAAGGCATTATCACTTTTTACTGAGATGAAACAATTGGATTTTGAACCTGACTCGAATACCTACAGCACCGCAATTATATGTCTTGTTGAAGATGAGGATGTCCAAGAGGCATGTGTATGTCACAATAAGATAATTGAGATGTCTTGCATTCCCACAGTTGCAGCCTATTGTTCTCTTGCCAAAGGACTGTGTAATATTGGAGAGATAGATTCAGCTATGATGCTTGTTCGTGACTGCTTAGCTAATGTTCCAAGTGGGCCTATGGAGTTCAAGTACACACTTACTGTTCTTCATGTCTGTAGATCTGGTGAAGGTGAGAAGGTGATTGAAGTTATAAATGAGATGATTCTAGAAGGTTGTCCTCCCTGTGAAGTCACATACTCAGCTATTATCTCTGGCACGTGCAAGCATGGGACGTTGGAAGAGGCGAGAAAGGTGTTTGCAAATCTGAGAGAACGCAAGCTCTTGACAGAGGCCAATACAATCGTGTATGATGAAATCCTGATCGAACACATGAAGAAGAAGACAGCAGATTTGGTGCTATCAGGATTGAAATTTTTTGGTTCAAAGGCAAAGCGTTGGAAATTTCTCCCAAGTTAACGTTTACAGATATCTTAGCTGATGAATCATGACAGGGAGGAAGGGACCGACTTGAACTTGCTAATATCAGGCATATCCATATTAAGTTCTCTGTAGGTGTGGTCACATGATTGGTGGCCAGTTGACAAATTGGTGCAGTCATATTCTGATGCTTCCTTCATGTGGACGTGGCGGTGAATGACTGGTTCAGGTGATGGATGAACTGGGTTTTGATCTTGCTTTGTTCTGCATGTATCGTGCAGTTTGAATCTCAAATCCTTAAGACAGGCATGAATCAATCACTTGGCATCTAGGCCCTCAAAATGCCAGAAAGCACACATAGTTTTCTTTCCTGATGCAGTTTCTTTTCACTATGGAATTTGCAGTGAAGAGAAGAGGTCTCAAGGTCCAGTCATGGTTGCAACTGGATAATCAGTGAAGCTTAATGAAAAGTTCTTGTGATGCATATCTTGTTTCTGGGATCGGTGACAAACAAATATTGTTTCGGCTTTTAATAATTTCTTACATTTGGTGGCATTTTCTGAGGATAATGTAACGAACATGTTATTTTTCTCTGTCAATACCATGAATTTGAAGAAATTTATTAAATTCGACCTCGATTAAGCCTGAAATTTCAAGAATGAATACCGTTAAATCGATAATATAGAGAATAGAATCGTAAGAAAATTTTGATTGAATCTTATATAGCAAGTTGTATAGATATTATGTAAAATTAGAGAATTATTAGTATATTCAAAATTTATATTTATTTTAAGAATAATAAATTAGTAATGGATAGATACTTCAGTCATAATAACAGGTTTAAATTTCAATTTGTAATTAGGTAAAAATTGATTCGAGAATTTATATTTAGAATTCGTTAAGACGCCAAAACAGTATTCTCAGTTCGAGCTGAGTTGGGAGGATTGAAGGTGAATATCCCTCTTCTTGTTCAAAAGACTCGAGCTTTTTAGTTAATTTAAGGTTCCAAACTCAGTCTAATCGACTTATTGTTTTTATTTTTTTTTTGAGAACAGATAATCCCATCTTTGATCTGAAGGTAAGCTTTGACGACCCAATTGCAACATGTTGCAGATCCTAACTTTTAAGAGTCCTAAAAACCCAGCTTCAAAAAGCACAACTTGGTCTTGGCCCAATCAGGTAAAGAAGTAAAAGAGGTCATTTCAATTTGTTTCTCTGCTACAATGTGCATCTATAAACCCTAAAATGAGAAATTCTTTGAAGGTGTTCGATTGATATTTTCGATTCCTGAAATGAGGAATCTTCACGTACCAAGCCTGCTTTCTTCTCTGCTGCGAAGACGGTTTTTGAGAACATCTGCAGCATTTTTGTCTCGTGTACCCGACACGAACACACAGTCGTCGTACACATGTAAGTTTCTGGTGGATTCTGTTGGGCTTACCTTAGAATCTGCTATTCCAGCTTCCAGAAAGTTCCAACTTGACGAAACACGAGACCAGAAATCTCAAGCATTAGTTGAATTATTGAAGTCTTTCGATTTTAGTGGCACCCAAATCGCCAAATTGATCGAAAAGAGACCTGAAATCTTGCGATATAGACTAGATGGACTCAGAACTAAAATGGGCTTCCTTGTCCAAAATGGCGTCGTGGGTCAGCTTCTACCTGAGCTCATTCTGTCGAATCCTATAATTTTAAGGAGGGCTTTAGATAGATTTATCAAACCATCGTTTGAATTCTTGAAGTTGTGGCTTGGTAGTGATGAGAAAGTTGTGACTGCTATTAAGCGTACTTCTTGGCTGTTGACGTTTGATCTGAAGAGTACTATGCAGCCAAATATGGATTTTCTGGTGAAGGAGGGAGTGCCTGTAAGAAGTATAACAAAGATGATAATGACGAGTGCTAGATTTTTGACACACGGTCTCGACAGGATGGTTTATGTGGTCAATGATGTGAAAAGCATGGGACTTGAACCAGAGAGCTCTATGTTTATGCGTGCTGTTACTGTGAGGATATGCATGACAGATTCAACTTGGAAGAGGAAATTTGACGTGTTAAACAGTTTGGGGATGAGTACTGAGGAGATTGTTTCGGCTTTTAAGAAGCTACCGTACCTTTTGGCAACTTCTGAGGATAAACTCAGGAGCATGTTGGATTTCTATCTGAATACTATGAATTTGGAACCTCAGTATGTATTTGCACGTCCGTATTTGTTTGCGTTTTCTATTGATCGAAGGATTCTTCCAAGGTATAATGTTCTAAAGGTTTTGAAGTCCAAGAATCTGATCAAAGAAAACAGGAAGGTTGTTTGGTTATTCCTAAGAAGCGAAAAGGACTTCACTAACCAGATTGTGTTGAAGTACATGGACAAAGTTCCTGGTTTATTGGATATATACAATGCAAGGAAGAAGCAAAGTAGGTCTCAGATACAGAATTCAACCAACAATGGTGGTTCCATCTCAAGCTAGAACGAAACTTAATCCATTCTCTATGAAGATGGCTTTTCTAGTTTAACTCTGTATGGAGGCATTGCATTTTAAGTTACAATGGAGTTTAATCCGTTTTTGAGGAAGATGACTTAACTAGTTTAACTCTGCTCAGTGGAGACATGAGGAACAAGTATGCTTAATCTGTTATGTAGCACTATTTTGGATGATGTAGAGAACATATGATCTATCTGGATGATGGCTCAACCAGGGACTGATCGGTGGCAATGAGTAATTATCAAATCACCATTCTTCATGCCTTTTTTTTTTGTGCTGAATTGGGTTACTAGAGATTTGAATAGTTGAACAGCTTGGGGATATGTGAAGTAAATATCCTTATCGATTTGCATATTCAATCATTTATGTTTTTCAATTGATAGAATGATTAGTTCAAGGTATATAATGCACCGAAGGTTTTTAAGTGAAAGGAGCTGACACAAGAAGTTTGGTTGCTTGCTAGGAAAAACTGAAAAGTAGTACGTCTCGAAGTATATGGACTTCTAGGTTTATTGGAGATTAAACAGTTCAAACAAAGAATAAAGAGGTACTTTTGCAATATTCACAAGGTTGTCTGAAGTTCCATGACTGTGCTCCTTAAGTAACTCAAATTTGGCCTTCGTGATTCCAGAATTCCTAGCGATGTACCTCTTAAAAGAGTTTATTTCCTATGTGTTATGCATGGAAATGCAGCGGTAACTAAAACTTATCTTGAAGGAGGGAGGTCCAATAATCCAGTTTGTATGTGCTTTTGTGGTTTACTTGTACAGGCTTGAATATAAAAATTCCTTTGAACTTCAACTCTTTTGTTTGAGAACGTTTACATTTATGCTGCTCATTGATCTCAGTTCAAACTTTGGTAATTGAATTCTCCATTCCTGGTTTTCTGTAGTTCGATCCTTCGGAACCATAAGAATCTTTAGAATGTGATTTCAACTCACCTCCTCAACACTGAAGGGTATTTCTCGATTATAGCCGGAAATTGGCAAACTTTTACAGCTGTAAATGAAAGACTTTGATGAAGCAAAAGAAGTGAAGATAGGAAATCCAATGATAATCAATGAAATGATACAGAAATGCCCTGTATCTACTTGTCTCCCTGATGATATGAAGCATAATGTATGAAGTAAGTCAGCCATAACACCTCTGATATATGGAGAGGAACTCCCTAAAATTCCTCTCCACATAATAAAGGCTGTATCATGTCTGGCAGTTTCCTATACAGGATAAATCTGTGGCCTGAACTAGACAATCCCAGACAATAATTTGACACAAAATCTCTAACTAATCCTCTCTCTTAATGTACAATGGCGCTTGGATCATGATCGGGAAGAATCAATGAAATATACATTTATAACCGGGGCCTGCTTGATCTTCACTTCTTTCCCCATTCTTCCCTGTAGAAGCTAGGATGTAGCCAAAACAATTCAAAGAGGAAAGAGATGAATGTGTAGATCAATGCTTATTTGGCGAATATTTCATCAACACCTGGGGGAGACAATGGTGGAACAGCCTTCTCATGAGCTGTGTTAGCGTCTAGTTCCAACACCTTTCTACCAGCCGCCTGTTGTTCTCTGTGTCCACCCATCTTTCTTGATGGTGGAGATTCAGAGCCAACAGCTTTTGCAGAGTTATTGCTACCAATAGATGCGAGGAACTTGTCCTTCAAAAGAGTAGTTTCAGCAGATGCAATGACCGAGCTGAAGACACCAGACTCGCGTAATCCCTGTACTATGACCTAAAAGACAACCATTGCATTATGACAACAGTAAGTACTCGAAAGAGCACATGCAATTGGACACTGAAATCAAGCAAATTGGGAGCCTTCCCGAGATAGATGTATACCAAAAGCAAGTTTGAGCCACCTATTTAATTTGCTAAAGATGTAAATAGAAATGACAAAAATGAAACTAGATATTTCCTTCTCGTTTCATTGATTCTTACACTGCAAATTCCCTTTCTTTACATTTCTTTAAATTTTACAGAATATTTCTTCACTTTGTGGAAGTCATAAGCCAATTAACTCATCACCAAATTACCATGTCGATTACTAACAATGAATCTGACTATTTCGTGACATTTCATCCCTTCAATTTATATCTTTGGATAACACATTTCCTAGGCAAGCCAGTTCCAAAGAAATTCACTTTTGCTTACCATGGGAGAATATATCCGAGTTAAAATGCCTTTCCTCAGAAGTTTCAATTTTAGCTCTTTGTCACCCCACACAACATGTTCGTGGTACCTGAAAGCAGACTCCAAAATACCGTCACTTTTTTTTCGAAGAATAAATGAGAATAATGAGACAATATATTTTCCTACAATTCCAACATAAATGCATATCCCAAGAAAAATAAAATTTGTACAATCATATGCTTACCAGTTTTTCATTTCCTCCTCGGTTGCAGTTGATGCAATTATGAATGCCTACAATTCATAGCACCAGACATTAGGAGAAAAGTAACGTCAAAACAATTCATTATTCATAGCAAACTTTGGGAAATTTTTATTATCTAACAACTTAGATTATTGAATTTAAAATTATAGTGTCAAATAGCATAAATAGAGAAACTGAACTCACAGCCCTATCAAATTCCAGCATAAAACATCTTTTGACATCCTCCTTTGTAGGCTTGCAGCCACACCGATCACGTCTAGAAGTCAAGTCTGAGAATTTAGAATACGTATAATGTAAAACAGCAGCCTCTTCCAGCTTCACCTCACTATCACAATTTAATGAGGAATAACATCAGTTTAAAATATGAAACGCCTGTAACACTTTGAATGGTTGTATTGAAAGTAATTATTAATAAAAATGAAAACAAAAAAAAATTTAGACACGTACTGGAGGCATTTCTTAAATCAATATATTATATTTTCTATTCAAGCACTAAATAATCTAAAAAACTATGATCAGTTACATACTTTGGGGTTTTCATATAATTGTGCCATCTGTGTGCACCATTGGGACGAAGATGGTCTTGAATTCGAGCGGCTGATTTCCCATTTCCATATGTTAAGAAGTAATTAGGATTTCCACGAGTAGATTCTTTATACATGCCAAAATACGAATCCTTTGGTAGATGGTCATAATTCTTCTTGAACATAGACACCTGTTTGCGTAAAAAAAAAAAAAGAGTCAAACAAGTAGGTACCGATTTTATCTTCGAAAAAGGATGCCAAAAATAATTACAATTACTAAATTAAATCAAAAGCATTACAATTTGCATATTAAAGAGATTTACCTCACTGAAAGGATCCTTGATGTCATCTCGTTCAACACTACTCTCCTGGAAAAGAAAACAACAATGTTAACTGAACAAAGAGGATAACCTAAAATCTATATAAGATCAAACTGTTAACTACATGTAAAGTTAATATAATAGCATCGCTCACATAATTTGGAAATATGACCATGTCCACATTTCCTGGAATTTCAAGCAGCAACTGCCGCAGAGAATATTCACTGGCGCCAGCCGGATGCATCATTTCATCAGTATCAAGATGAAGTATCCAGTCCATACCTGCATCCTGGAATTTTGAGGAGTGCAGTTTGAAACTAGTTATGTCAGTAGATGGACCATTCAAGATCAACAAAGGAATATAGTATTTAAAAAGAAGGTTGCTGATTCTGCATACCCTTGCCATAACAATAGCCATTTCCATGTTGAGCGATTGTTTCACAAAAAGCTCATAATTGCATGGTTTATAAAAGAAACTCGATAACCATGTCTCATTCCAGATGCGGCTGAAGGAGGGATCAGGTAAATAAAGAAAAGACAAAAGAATAAGTCGAAAAAATTCTTCAATGAACATATAAGAAACGTTTTAAGATCTGACGTAGAATGTAACATATAAAGGACACAGTAGCTGACCTTCTAGCCTGCTGCTCCTCTAGCTCTTTTGTTCTATAAATCACCTTCACTCCCTAAAAAGACAACAAAATCTTTGAGATCAATGACCAGAAAAAAATGCAATTCCAATAGCTAGAAAGACCATATTAACTCACAGGAATAGATTGAAGGACTTCGGATACATCAGGTGACGCCGCCTTTCCTTCCACAAAAAGGAAAAAGGTTGACACACCTATAACCTTATGAAAATACAACCACGGTAGTATCTGATTTAAGCCAGCAGACGTGCTTGTTGTTATGCAGATCTGCAAGTTGAGCAACACAAGTGAACGAAGGGATAAGCCAAATGGCAAAACTAATATTGTGTTTCATTTTCCCCTAAAAGAAAAGATATTACAGATCACACAAAGAAGATTAATAAACTTCAAAATTCCCCACTAATAGAACAGGATCAAATTCAAAATCCGAAAATAAGAATTACGCCAAGTTGTCATTTATTAACTCTTGTCAAAACAAACAAGAAATTAAAAAGATCTAAAGATCAATTCTTGTACATAACTAGTCAACGCTAAGCAACACACATGACTGAAAACCATAAACCCCAAAGTAAAAATCTTTAGGGAAACAGATCTAGTCCAGAACCAAATAAACATACGACCATTAAAAAAGACGAAAGAAAATGCACGTGTACCTTTGGGCGCAAATTGGAATCGTAATCGAATTTCCAATCACGAAAATAGGGAAAAGAAGGAGATCCGCTTCTGACAAGACTAGAACAATCGGAGGAATGGTGAGGCTTAGTGGAGAGAACCGAAGACGACGATTCCATTCCAGGAAAAATCTCGTGATTATGGGAGCCACGTGGTGCCCACCGGGCGTGTGCGGCGGTGGGGTCCGTGAGGCCTCGATCGCCCTTCCACTGAAGAACAAACGCCAAAGCGGCGAGAGATAGAGGGAGGAGAGTCAGGAGAGCTATGATTTTCGAGGCGAAGGACTGCGTAGAGGAAGAAGACGGCAACGGAGACGGCCGGAGAGCCGCGTGGAGGTGGTGGTGGTGGCTGGGCATTGTGGTCGATTGGCCAGTCGAGTCGAGTCGAGTCGAGGTGAGGGTGAACGTACTAGACGGTTTTCACGAAGAGGAAAAGAGCCTAATGAGTTACTCATCAGTTGTTGGCGTTTTGAAACGTTTCGTGTAACTAAAGGGATGGTGTTAAGTCATTATTAAGCCCATTGGGCTTGTTTTATGTGATACAACTAATTAAACGTCGTCGTATCACTTAGAAAAATGAATTCTTATTATTTGTCTTTTATATGATAATTAATATTATAGAAAATCAGATAATAATTTTTAAATAAAAATTTTAATAGAAAATTCAGTTTTTTTTTGAAATAAAACGGAATAGAATTAAAACAACAGAGGAAGAACAAAGTCAGGAAGGATAGAAATCCACTCCAAAACATACGGGTATAAACGAGTAACTTGAGCTAGAGCGTGAGCTACCCCGTTCGCTGAACGATAAACATGGGAGAATCCCAACGAGCCACTAATCTCATGAAATAGAGATTTACAATCAGCAACAACACCACTAAACATAGACAGATCTTATGAAATTATCTTTTTAATAGAAGGGTGATTTTGGAATAAAATTTTGATGCCTAAAAACATAAACATTTTATGAACTTATTGCATTTTTTATGTTATATAAAAAAATTTATTATATTTTATTTTGATAATTAGAATTTTATATTTATTTCTAACATTTAGTGACTATGTAAATTAGGAAAAGAAAACTAGAATGAAAAATTAAAATTAAAATATTAAACGCAATAATTAAAAAGGAAATGACACTTTGACCAAACTAATCATTCATTGTAGTGTTTGTTTCTATTTTTGTTTTTTTGGTTTTCAAATTTAATAAAAAAAAGTGGTTTTTTGTTTTTGTTTTTAAATTTAACAAAAATATTTCTTTGTTAGAATTTTTAGTTTTAATTTTTTCTGTCTTCAAAAATTATAAAAATTATAAAAAGTAGTTTTTATTTCTTGTTTATGCTTTTTTTATAATATGATTAATTATTATTTAAAAATATATTATTTAATTATTAATAA
>JANZLD010000004.1:817883-834133 GCA_026413575.1 Erythroxylum carthagenense
TGCCCCGGTTAGGTTCTCTGATCTCTGCGTGGATATCGTTAGAGACGGTCTCCTTTGGTCGTTATGGTTTGACATTGATATATAGACACATGGATCCTGACTTTCGGGAAGGTCCTGGAACAAAAAAATTTTGTTTTCCGCACCATGTGCATGTGATGCACACACCGGGATTTTCCTACAGATTGTGCCATCGATGAAGCCAATTTTAGATTTGGCAGTTAAGGCATGAACCATGGATTAGCTCCATGATTGGTAATTTCTGCCGTTTAATTTGGGAGGATCGAGCAAATGCCCAGGTTGATCAGAGTGGTGTGCATAGTATGGATGTGATGGATCCACACTATTTTTGGAGGTGTTTTTGGTGGCGGAAGATTTTTCGTTGACAGAGGACATGATTTATGTAAAAGGAAAGAACGAGTGATGAATTTCAAGAGCCTCAAGAGTGCTCTCAAATTGATAAGAGGAAGATATATGTAAGATGATGATAAAATAGAATGGGCAGAATGTGTTCTTCCATTAACGTGAGCGTCTAATTTATACACATATAACTACTACTAACTACACTATCTATGGCATAATTCTAGCTAATTACATGGAAAAGGAATAATCTAAAATAGGCAAAGATAATCACAGTACATCAATGCATATCCTTTCCTAATACATGGAGCTCCAAATGAGTAGGGCGTGAACTCTAAAACTCTCTCATGAGATTTTGTTCGTCTGTACGATGATACTTGTGAGAAGTACGACGAAGTGGCCTGACAATGGCATCAAGATCAGGGGTATTCATAGTAGGGTAACCTACTCGTTTATAAATTACTTGAACCTGAATATCAGGTTTGACAATTTCACGAACCTAAACTTGAACTCAACCTAAAGAACTTATAGGATCGGTTAACCTATTTTCAGGTTCAGTTCTCAAAATAACCAGAATCTATTCATATCAATATATATATGATACAATTATAAAAATAATTGGCGAAAATAAATACAAATTATTCATAAAAGTATGCATATAAAATTTGTCAAAGATTAATCCAATATGTTAAACCTAAGCAAAGTAAAATAAGTAAAATAATGTCTTATAAAAGATTCATACTAGAAAAAAAAAGATAAATTATTAAACAATTATTCTTCAAATGGAATGATAGGATGATCTATTGTTATACATGAAGCCACATCTGTAGAAAATAAAGAATAAAAAGAGTTAGACTCATTATTTCCTTTTTAATTAAAAAATTATTTATTTGTATATTAAAACAAGGTAAAGTGAATTAGATTATTTGATTCAATTTGCTTAAGTTTTTCAAGTCTCTCTTCCACGCAAAGAGGAGCTTGTGATGTTCTCAACCAATCTTGTCCACAAACAAGAGCCTCTATCATCTTTGGAGTAAGAGAGTTACGAAATGAATCAAGCGCTCGACCTTCTGTATCAAAAGTCGACTCAGATGCAACAGTAGATACAGGTATAGCTAAAACATCTCGAGCCATCAAAGAAAGCGTTGGATACTTAGCAAAATTTAGTTTCCACCAACTCAAGACATTGAAAGTCTTGTCTTTGGGTTCACAATTATCAGCTAAATATTTATTTAGCTCACTTTTGGTTTCCCCACTTGCTTGACTAGCCTCTTGCTCATCAAAAATATTATCTAAAAATGCTACAATATCCTTAACGTTATCAACTTCCTTATCACTTAAAGCTTGAGATTGGACACTTGATTGTGCAATAGGAAAAGACATAGAGGATTGGTAGAAATCAAATATTAAATCTAAAGTGATTTTTACTTTCTCACACGGTTGTTCATATTTGACATCATCATATGCTTTACTAATCACAAAGTTCACATAGCTCAATTTGTAGCATGGATCGAAAACGACAGCAATAAACAACATGCAGTTGATATTAATATCTCCCCAATACTTATCATGCTTTTTCTTCATCCTCAAAGCCATGTTTCTTGCATTAAAATCGCCAAGTCCACGTCTCTTTGAAATAACCATCCAAATGCCAAAAAATTTCTTTCACGTACTCATTAGTAGTTACATAATGAGAGCCAAACAATTTTAAAGTAACATCATAAAAGATAACAAGAAAAGGCAACAAGTTACGTGCATACTCTCAATCATTTTCACTGGGAACACCTTTATTTTTTTTATTCTCACCTCTGTTATTCTTTTTTTCAGAAAGGTCTTCAATATACTTAGAATCTTGACTCTCCAATAAATTAAATGCTTTCTGAAATTTCAAAGCTGATTCTAACATTAAATAAGTAGAATTCCATCTTGTTTCAACATTTAGACAAACAATACTCTTGTTGTTTATTTTCTCTTTTTCTATACAAGACTTGAACTTTGCCATTCTAACAGGAGAAGACTGAACATATTTCAATGCATTGCGAATCCTAATTATTGAATCACCTAATTCTGACAACCCCTCTTTCACAATTAAACATAAGATGTGTGCATCACATCTCATTTGTATGAACTCACCTTTTAATACACCACCCTTCCAGCTATTAATTCTTTTTTCTCAAGTTTTGAATAGCTACATCATTTGAACTTGCATTATCAATCGTTATAGTGAATACTTTTTCAATATCCCAACTAACCAAACAAGTCTCAACAACCTTACCAATTGTATAACCTGAATGACTAGAAATTGGGCAAAAGTTTATAATTCTTTTGTATAATTTCCAATCACCATCAATAAAATGTGTCGTGAGACACATATAATTAAGATTTTGACATGATGTCCAAGTGTCTGTAGTAAGACAAATTCTAGAAGGCAATTTCTTAAAAAAAACTCCTTCATCTTCTTAGTAAAGTGCATAACAATCTTTAGTCACTGTAGTGCGAGAAGGAACTTTAAATTTTGGTTGAAGCCAAAAAATTATTTTGCTCTTTTGATTTTGTTCTTGCAATTGTAAAAGAGCTTGGTGAAGTTTGATAGAGAAAAACAAAAGGCAATAAGAATGTAGAGAATTAGGGTATAGAGAGAATAAGTGGCGCATACGAGAATGTAGAGACGAGAGAAGTTTACTTAGGGTATACTAACTGATTCCTGAGTGTTGATCTCGTAAGAGGATGAGTAGACATATAGGACAGAAGAGGAAGTGTAATCGGTTGTGTGTCTTATGACATACGCATGCATAGAGTTGTGAGACTACATGCACATTTTTGGAAAAGTTGAAACGACACCATAAATGACTCCTTATTTTTAGAACACGTGTCAATAAAAATGTCAACCTAAGAGAAGCCTTCTAATCTAGAAGAGACCTACTATCCTAAAAGGAGGCTTCTAAACTAAGAGGGTTTCTAAACACTAAGAAGCCTACTAAACTAAGAGAGAGTTCCTAGGGAATCATAATCAAAAGAGCTTACTAAACGAAATGCAAAGACAAGTAGCAAATAATATTTATGTAGAAAAAATATCAGATAGTTTACACATATCAAGTTCTTTTTTTTAACATGCAAAATCTATCTTCAGAGAGTGGCTTAATGAAAATATTAGCTACTTAATTCTCAGCATTAACATGCAAAAGATGAATGGTTCCTTCTAAAACATATCTCTAAGAAAATGATGCTTGATTTCTATAGACTTAGTCTTAAAACAATGCATAGGATTTTTAGAAATACTTATAGGATAAGTATTATCACACAATATAGGAATATGAGAGAAAACTTGTAGTTAGGGGTATTTATGGTAGGGTAAACTGACCCGTTCATAAATAACATAAATGTCAGGTTCAGTAATTTCACGAACCCAAACCTGAACCTGAACCTAAAGAACCTATAAGATCGGTTAAACCATTTTCAAGTTCGGTTCTTAGGATAACTAAAACCTATTCATATCAATATATGTGACAAAAAAATTATAAAAATAATTGGTGAAAATAAATACAAATTATTCATAAAAATATGTATATAAAATCCATCAAAATTTAATCCAATATGTTAAACTCAAGCGAAGTAAAAATAAGCCAAATAATGTCTTATAAAAGATCCATACTAGAAAAAAAGAGATAAATTATTAAACAATTATTCTTCAAATGGGATGGTAGGATGATCTACTGTTATACATGAAGTCACATCTGTAGAAAATAAAGAATAAAAAGAGTTAGACTCGTTATTTCGCTTTTAATTAAAAAAGAATTTATTTATTTATTTGTATATTAAAACAAGGTAAAGCAAATTATATTACTTAATTAAATTTGCTCAAGTTTTTCAAGTCTCTCTTCCACGCAAAGAGGAGCTTGTGATGTTCTCAACCAATCTTGTCCACAAATAAGAGTCTCCACCATATTTGGAGTAAGAGAGCTATCAAATGAATCAAACATTCAACCTCCTGTACTAAAAGCCGACTCAGATGCAACAGTAGATACAGGCATAGCTAAAACATCTCGAGCCATTAAAGCAAGCGTTGGATACTTAGCAAAATTTAGTTTCCACCAACTCAAGACATTGAAAGTCTTGTTTTTGGGTTCACAATCTTCAACTAACTATTTATCTCGCTCACTTTTGGTTTTCCCACTTGCTTGACGAACCTCTTGCTCATCAAAAAAATTATCTAAAAATGTTGCAATATCCTTAACGTTATCAACTTCCACATCACTTGAAGTTTGAGATTGGAAACTTGATTGTGCAATAGGAAAAGACATAGAGGATTGGTAGATATCAAACATTAAATTTAAAGTGATTTTTGCTTTCTCACACAGCTGCTCATATTTGACATCATTATATGCTTTACCAATCACAATGTTCACATACTTCAATTTGCAACGTGGGTTGAGAACGACAGTTATAAACAACATGCAGTTGATATTAACATCTCTCCATTACTTATCATGCTTCTTCTTCATCCTCATAGCCATGTTTCTTGTACTAAAATCACCAAGTCCACATCTCTTTGAAATAACCTTCCTAATGCCAAAAATTTCTTTCATGTACTCATTAGTAGTTACATAATGAGAGCCAGGCAATCTTAAAGTTGCACAATAAAAGATAGTAACAAAAGGCAGCAAGTTACGTTCGTACTCCTAATCACTTTCATTAGAAACATTTTTATTTATTTTTTATTCTCACCTCTGCCATTCTTGTTTTTAGAAAGGTCTTCAATATACTTAGAATCTTGACTCTCCAATAAATCAAATACTTTCTGAAATTTCAAAGCTGACTCTAACATTAAATAAGTAGAATTCCATCTTATTCAACATCTAGACAAGTAATACTCTTGCTATCTATTTTTTCTTTTTCTATACAGGACTTGAACTTTGCCATTCTAGCAGGAGAAGAGCGAACATATTTCACTGCATTGCGAATCCTAATGATTGAATCACCTAATTCTAACAGCCCCTCTTTCACAATTAAACCTAAGATTTGTGCATCACATCTCATTTGTATGAACTCACCTTTTTATACACCACCCTTCCAACTATTAATTCTTTTTCTCAAGTTTTGAATAGATACATCATTTGAACTTGCATTATCAACCGTTACAATGAATACTTTTTCAATATCCCAACTAACCAAACAAGTCTCAACAGCCATACCAATTGTATTACCTGAATGACCAGAAATTAGGCAAACGTTTATAATTCTTTTGCATAATTTTCAATCATCATCAATAAAATGTGCCGTGAGACACATATAACTGAGATTTTGACATGATGTCTAAGTGTCTGTAGTAAGACAAATTTTGGAAGGCAGTTTCTAAAAAAAACTCCTTCATCTTCTCTCTCCTCTAAGTAAAGTGCGTAACAATCTCTAGTCATTATAGTGCGAGAAGGAACTTCAAATTTTAGTTGAAGCCAAAAAATTATTTTGTCCTTTTGATTTTGTTCTTGCTATTGTAAAAGAGCTTCGTGAAGTTGGAGAGACAAAAACAAGAGGCAATAAGAATGTAGAGAATTAAGGTATAGAGAGAATAAGTGGCGCAGATGAAAATGCAGAGACGAGAGAAGTTTGCTTAAGGTATACTAAGTGATTTCTGAGTATTGATCTCGTAAGAGGATGAGTAGACATATAGGACAAAAGAGGAAGTATAATCGGTTGTGTATCTTATGACATACAAATGCATAGAGTTGTGAGTCTGCATGCATATTTTTGGAAAAGTTGAAACGACGCCATAAATGACTCCTTATTTTAGAACATGTGTCAATAAGAATGTCAACCTGAGAGAAGCCTTCTAATCTAGAAGAAACCTACTATCCTAAAAGGAGTCTTCTAAATTAAGAGGGTTTCTAAACTCTAAGGAGTCTACTAAACTAAGAGAGAGTTTATAAGGACTCATAATCGAAAGAGCCTGCTAAACGAAATGCAAAGACATGTAGCAAAGAATATTATGTAGAAATAATATCATATAGTTTACACATATCAAGTTCTTTTCTTAATATGCAAAATCTATCTTCAGAGAGTGACTTGGTGAAAATATTAGCTACTTGATTCTGAGTATTAATATGCAAAAGATCAATGGTTCCTTCTAAAATTTGTCTCTAAAAAAATGATATTTGATTTTTATATATTTAATCCTGGAATGATGGACAGGATTTTTAAAAAGACTTATAGCATAAGCATTATCACACAATATAAGAATATGAGAGAAAACTTGTAGACTCAAGACCGATAAGGCGTCTTCCTGCCTATAGTCTATGTATATAAAAAATAAAATAAAATAGTCCACGTAATTATTTTACAATTCATAATTGGGCTCGTGTTGTTGGTCTTAAAGTAGGAAATGGTCCCAAGTAGGCCCAATTAAGGCTTGGGTAAAGGAACAGTTGACAAGGTCAGGCCCAGAATCTTGAAAATTCAGAAGAAACAAACCTCGCGCTCTTTTTTCTCAGCCACTTTCTTCCGATTCTACATACTCATCAACTTCTCTTCCGATCTTACTCTCTCCACAAACCCTAAATCCCTACATGTCAGACGATTCCCGAATCGATTGAAATCTTAAGGATTGAATAATTAGTCAGGAATCACCGAATTCATTGAAAACCCTTGAAATTCCCGACGATGGAGAACCCGAAACGGGTCCTGTGCCCTGAAAACGAGCCACTTGTGTCCTACATGTTGCAAAAGAGAAAGGAATTGGCCGAGAAGCCTAAAGGAATATCGGAGAAACTTGATGCTACTCTTTCTAAGGCTTATAACAATGTTTGTTGCGCTAAAGCTCCCATCCGGAACCTCAAGGAGTTGTCTCAGATCAAGTACATTACTTTCCTCGTTTGTTTTACTGTTTTTGGTGTGTAATTTTTGAGTTGAGAATTTTTTTTTGGGACTTTGTTGAAGTACTCACCAGTATCTGGATGATAGGGGTGTCGGAAAATGGATTTTAAAGCAAATGCAGGGGTATTTTGATACTGGCTGCGAAAGTTCTGAGCCAGAAGACTCAGTGAATAAGGGTATCATAGCATTTGATCATTATTTCTGCATAAACTCGCACCACTTTATATTGAATTAATGCCGTGTTTCATTATTAATTACGTAGGTAAGTGTGGTCGAGGCACCAAGCGTTATGTGCCCCAAAAGAATTCGGTTGCATATGCATTATTGATTACCCTGTACAGGTAAGAATGGCCTCTTTGTCATAATAACGGTGTTTTTGTTTATCTTTTCATTTGTTTTCTAGTCAACATGACTGCTCGAGTAGGTTAAGGTGTCTTCTTTTCCCAGGGGCACCGCAAGTGGTAATGAGTATATGCAAAAGAAGGAGCTCATTGACGCAGCTGAAGCTAGTGGGCTTTCTAGGGTTCCAATCGGGTGTGTTTTTAACACTCTCTTTCTTTTTTATCCACTTTTTCTGGATGGTGAAATTGATTGTTTCGACCTTTTTTCATACAATTAGGCCAGAAAAGGGAAAAGGGAAACCAATCCAATTCGGAAGCTCTCCAAGGGACTGGTATAGTGGTTGGAACTGCATGAAGACATTAATAACCAAGGGATTAGTAATTAAATCGAGCTGCCCGGCAAAGTATAGCTTCTATTTGTTTATTTTATTGCCTCCTTAATTTTCTTCATATCAACCTCAAAACAGCAAGCAAATGATGAACATTTACAATTTTCTCCTGTTTATTTCGACTACCAGAAATGTCAAACTCGACATCTTTTTTTTAATGCAATCATACCTAAATGTGGTGGTTCCTGATGGAATGCTGATTTTCCCTTTAATTTTAGACCTGTATATTTAAGTTTAAATAGGGTGATGAATTAGCATTCTGTCATGCATAATTGTTTCGAACATCACATATATGTTGTCTTGCAACCTTGGGGAGGTGCATAGATCCATGTGTGTGATGGAGTAAATGTTGCATGCTTCTTCACCCTGTTGTTTAAGAGTTCTGATGGATTTCCCATTCCTTTATAGGTACATGCTCACTGAGGAGGGGCAAGAAACAGCTCGTGAGTGTTTGATGAGATCTCGTCTAATCGATCCTGGAGAATGTCCAGCTAATGTAGAAGGGTCTTCTGATGTGCAAACCCACGTTGCATCAGACCTTGAATCAACTCAACTTAACTTTGCTGGAGAATCATCTTCTTCTGTTGGTTTAAGTCGACCGCAGAAATCTGTTGATGTCCCTATTGATTCTCTCGAGCGGGTTTGGTTTTCTACCAACCTTGGTTCTTTTCATATCTGTCCTCTGTCCCTCTCCTCTCCTCTCCTCCATCATCTGTCTCCTACCTTATGAATTAGTTCCAGTGTTAAGTCTTCATATACTGTTGTAATAATTCTTATCTCACTGGTCCTGTTCTTTTGAGCTTCCTGAAAAAGCTGTTTGATCTTTTGCTTCTTTAACCTTCCCCATATCATGAAAGGAAGGTGGTGGATGTTACCTATCAACACCAAGACTCTTGTAAACATAATTGCATATCCAGTGTCTTAAACTTCATACAGTGTTTCTTTTGTACCTGGCCTGTATATTCCCTAGCTCCCAAGGTTGATTCTCTATAATTTTATCGAAGATTTTCTCTCCTAACTCAATTTACTGTTTGTATAGTTCGTGCGCATGGGGTTCTCTAAAGAGCAAGTTGTTCATGCTTTCATGGAAGTTTCTAATGATTCCCAGAACAAGCAAATCTCATCACTCTGGCCAGCTGTTCTGTGTCGTCTTCGAGAAGATCAAGTTTATGTTCTGCATTCAAAACCTCAAACCTTCGTAAAGGACCTATCGAATTCAAATTCATATACGTCAATACATGGTTTAACATTTCCTTCCAGATAGTAAATTATGCTCTTACTCTTCTCTAGTAAATTTAGATGATGTTCTTACAAGAGCCACTCTTTAATGTCTAGATCAATTTGATGCCAGCCAAACCAGTCAGATGGGTTTGACTACTGACACTGCCAACATGCCAATGTCCTCTTCTTCCAGCTCTAAACCTGCTTCATTTAATTTGAGGGCTTGCTCATCATTTGTACGTATGAACTTGTATATGTCAAAAGTTTCTATGCGCTTTTTTCAACTCTCATATATTACTTTGTCTTGTTCTGATAACCACACACATGCTTATATATATGTATAGATATTAGTGTCTTGTTGGCTGTTATCCTTCAGGATTGTACTGTGACTGGTCCCAAATCAAGCAGAGACTGTTTGAACATGCCACCTCTGAGCTACGGTGAGAAATTTGAGGATGCATATGAAATAGTGTTGATATTGGATGATAGAGAGCAGTTTGCATGTCACGGGTAAGTTGTTGAAATCATTTTATTGCTGTGAAAGTGCATTGCCTGATGCTTGATATACCTAACTAATTGCACGCTGCCTTGTGATGTGCAGGTCCAGGGGCAGGAAACTCATTGACAACATTTGCAAGGAGCATAAAATTAAAATATTTGTAAGCCTTTTTTATTGTTAACAGGTTGATATTTTAATGCATCAACAAATGAAGGTTACCTAGCTGGTAGAATCTATTGGGTGGCTGATGATGTGTTGTGGGCTTGTCTAAAGTTTCAGAATAAATCTGATGATTTAAAAATCTCTTGCATCTTAAGCTTCAATCTAGGAGTGTAATCCCTTTGTGTAATGTCTTAAGAGTTCAATTTGAAAGCAGAATTTATAGTTTCATATTTTCTTATACTGATGTGAAAGATAAACCAACATTTTATCATCATTTCTTCTTCAGATTGGTTTCTTCCTATGATTCCAAGATCATGTTTCGTGCTTCTGGTTTTGATTCCGGTGCACTTGGCTGATAGTGGTTTTTATGTTGACTATCCCCCAGGTTAGACGGTTGCCAGTTGGGGATGGAATTTGGGTAGCTCGTCATAAGTACTTCAACACTGAATATGTTCTTGATTTTATTGTTGAGAGGAAGAAAGTTGATGATTTGCGCTCTTCAATCACAGATAACCGTTATAAAGATCAGAAACTGAGGCTTCTGGTATTGATTCTGATTAGCATGTCTCAAATTTTTACATCCTTTTCTTTCTTGCCCCAGTTGCTGTGCTGTTTATTGTATTTGTTATAATGTGTGAATTTCTATCAACTTTAGTTGTATGATTTGTTAAAAACATGTCCATTGTCTTTCTGTGTCTTTATTTCTGTTTTAGAATTGAGAACTTGATCTAACTAGATGCATTACTGGCCTACTTGATTTTCCTGATGACACTTGGAAATGGAAGTATTTCCATATGTGCTATTTCATATAGCTGAGATGTTAGTATTCTTTAGACTTTGAAGGGGCTGATCAGTTAGTGAATTATCGGGGACTAAGTCCATCAAAATTACTTGATTAATTTGATCAATAATATTGGCATTTCACTCTCAAAGTTTCTCATGACATTTTTACTTGCTGTAAGTAGCAAGTTACGATTTAATATGTAGTTTTCTTAGTCATTATGTATTTGTTTTTATAGTCTAGAATGTTGCTTATAGTTAATAACCAGAACCTAATTTTAACAACTATGTTTCTTTATTGCTATAACGTCTCTGATTTGGGTATAAATTTTGCATATTGTTAGAGGTGTGGCCTTAAGAGGTTGATATATCTTGTTGAAGGAGATCCAAACTATTCCGAAGCTTCTGAAAGCATCAAGACAGCGTAAGCCCCTAATCTTGTGTATTCTTTTCAACTCTTAGATATGTTAATCATAGATGGTTTTGATTGTTAATTGGCAAAAGCAAGATAATAATATATATTTCATGGGTGTTTTGGGTGTGCTTACGTCTAGTTATCTATGGTGATACCTGATATGTTCTATCAGCATACTATGTGTTTAAAATTCTATTCCTATGGATGGGATGATAACCTGTTGAAATTAGAGGCTGCATGTTGTGAACATTTTCTTTTGATATGAAATTGGTTATTTTGTATATGCTATATATTTAACAATCTTCTAAACTTCCTGTGTAGTTGCTTCACAACAGAGATTCTGGAAGGATTTGATGTGCAGAGAACTAACAGCTTGCCCGATACGCTACAGAAGTACGGGTATCTCACTCTGGCCCTCACTCATTATTATAAGTCGCAGCTGCCCTGTGACAATTTCAAAAGTACAGGCATCTGTCCTCCTTTTGATGAATTTGTCAAAAGATGCCAAGACCTAGACAAAATGACTGTTGGTGATGTATTTGCAGTGCAGCTCATGCAGGTGGGTAGTACTTTCCTTACAAGAGGAGTACGAATAAAAGTATAGGTATAAGTGTATTTGACCATCAGCTAGGTGAAATATCTGATGTCTTGTATACTATGTTGGATTCAAATTTTAGAGAAATTTTTTTGGAAATTGATTTTTCTTTGATCTAGAAAAAGGAAGGGCTTTCTTCTTGACATTTGGGCTTAGAAATGCTTTCATGTTCTCTTATATAGTTACGCGTATGTTTTTTACGCCCACATGCATATTCATGTTGGTATTTTGAAGCTAGACATAGATTGTTATCTACATGTTTCCTTTTATTAGCCTGACAAGATCTTCATGTTTATGATTTCAGGTGTCACAAGTCACAGAGGAAGTTGCCATGGCTATTCTTGATATGTACCCAACTCTCAAGTCTCTTGCGCAAGCTTATTCTCTCCTTGTGAGTTCTTCACGAAAAAAAATATCAATTATAATCCTAGTGGTAAAATTAAAACATGCATCTTTCTAGTGTTCCATTGCTGTTTTATTATCTATTGCTTCTTTTCCATTGCTGATTTATATAGTTTGTCTAATTGATCTAGGATGGGGATGCATGTGCACAAGCAGAGATGCTAAGAAAACAGAGCAACAACACTGTGAGTGCAGTTGCTAGTAGGAACATCTTCAATTTTGTCTGGGGCGATGAAATTTGAAATTCCATTTTTTCCTTGCGGATATCAAGTTTAGATATATGCATATGAACTTCTGATGCAGCATACGGTTGTCTTTTTCTCTTTTCACTTTCGTTCATCTTTTCTGTTTGTTCTGCTAAAAGAAAAGAGAAATAAAACCTCAAGAGCTCAATTTAAACTTTTAAATTTAGACATCTATTAACTTGGTAAAGAAAAGCTGTATGGAATGGTTCCAAATTGAAGGACACCACAATCCATAGACCGGAAGTATAAGCAAAAACATAGAAAATCCCCTCGTTATTTCATTGACAAGAAACAGTTGCAATCCGACGGGTACAACACTCTACCTTCACATCTTATCTATATTTTCTGCTTTCTGTTGACTATGCTCCCCATTTATTTTCTGATGATGCGGAAACTGTCCTCTATCTTTCTGGTATTTGAATTCACAAACTGTAACAAAAATGAAAAACAAGTTCTTCAGTTAAAAATGTATTTGCTTAGATGATGTCTGAACACAATACTCACATATATGCATATCTATATATATATAGATATGTAATCTTTTGTAATGTGGGGTTGTTTACTGACCTCTAAGTTGATCTCTTGCCTTGTCGCATGTGCTCTTAGATAGCCGAATTGTGAAATCCTTTTCAAGCTCCAGCTGCGAGACTGGAAATTGGTGACAATGCGATTTGTGTGAGTTATGTCGAGTGTCAACAGGAAATATTTCATTAAAGTATGAAACTTGTGCTTGAAAGGAATGTTAATGGAATCAATAATTCGAAGCTTAGTGCATGCCGACTTACAGGTTCGGTGAAACCATCGAGACTGAAGCCAGCCATCCCTATCACTGCCTGAACAGGAGCTACATAGTTGGTGTGATTGTAAGTGTCGACTCCATTTCCGTCTTTAGTTGGCATAGCTAGGCAGTTGTTTTGGTATACTGAGCACGTTCTCTCGTAATTGTGAACATGGCCGAACAGAGCAAGATCAACCTAGTTCACATCAAAACGTTTGTGAGAACACTTGTAAGAAAGGAAGAAAGAAACTGATATTTGTTAATTTCTCTATCCACTTGTAAGGATGCTAACCTTACTCTTCACCAGCAAAGGTTCTACAGCAGCAGCAAAGTGTTTGTCGACCGAAAACAATCCAGTTCCAGACGAATACATCGGTCTGTGTCTGCATTTGGGAATGTTTCTTCTTCAGTCCTAACGTGCAATTTAAGAAGGAAGAGAACTCTTAAAGATGCACTTAACTTACCCCATGAAAATTAGCCAAGGAGTTCTTGATCTGTCAACTGAACCCATGTCCTTTTGCATCCATTCATACTGAAGGAACACGAGACATTATTTGATCATAATCTCTGAAACTAACATATCCTATCACAGTGACTGAACGGTGCATGGAAGGTGAAATGAGGATTAAGAACTGTACCTGCTCAGAATTTGGTCTCCAGTCGTGCTCAGTTGAAATGACTGTGACATGGATACTTCCTTGTTCTATAGAATACCAAGGCTTGTCTTTAGCTGGAGTTGGCATTGGAAAGTACGTTTCATAAGGTACTCCACATTCTCCTCCAGAGTCAGGCAACTGGTACAACGATCCTGAGTTCTTGTAATCCCTGAAATCTTATGCACAATAAGCTCACCTTTTCTATCATATATAGCTCCATGTACAGAAATCTTAAACAGCTATCAACCTTTCATGGTTTCCTATGGCAGTCATGTAACTCACTCTGGAGGCCATTGGAGCGATGAGATTGAGGAAGTAATCCCATTCAACCATAAAGCCAGTTGCATAGCTAATGTCTCCTATGTGGAAGATAGAGTCTACATTTCCCGATATTACTTCATCCGTCATTGCTTTAACCACCGAAAGCGATCCTGGCTGTATAATTTTCCAGGAAAATAACATGATCAGTGTATTTCTAGCTATTACAGGTTAATAATTACAAGGTTTTAAAGTGTGGATTGCAAAATCGGAATCATGTCCGAGATCGTTAGTAATTGCTACAATCCTTCGGAATCACTGACCTGTATGAAGTGTTCAATAGAAGCGTCACGAGGGGCTTTTCCCATATCTCCAAAGGCTAGAAATTTAACTTCACCTGATCCTCCTGCAGGTGGAGTCCGAAACTGAACTTGGTCACTCCATCCAACAGAATCACTGTACTTGAACAGTAACGCCATCAAATCAGGTTCAATCAAGAGAATTGCATGCTCCTAACACTGAACTTTTATGTTAGGAATATGTAAGCTTCAAGTTATTATAGATCATGTTGATATAGTACATACCTGCCGTATCTGTAGGAGAATGTGCCTGAAGGGGTTAGGCCCGTCATTACTGCTGTATGAACATATCCAGGATCATGCCATCCAAAGTCTTTGGCTGGACTTGGAAGAACCAAACTACCTATATAAATTTTATCAAATAACACACTTGTCGGACTTACTCTAAATTCAATCAAAACAACCTTAAAGGACAATTTGTAAGTTTCAGTTCCAATGTGCAGAAGTGAAGTGAATAGAAAATAGAGAGACTCACTGCACATATCATCTTGAGTGAAGGTGGTAACTTGAGATGTCAGAGTTGTCCCATTGGAATATTGAACTAGTTGGGGTATCTTGTCACCACTAACCCATGTTACTCTCATCTGCATTAAATCAATCATCGTACCATATATTTTGGATTATATAAGACAATAATAATTTCAATATCAAGGATAAAAAAATGTCTGATGCTAATCTAAAATTGACCAATCAATCTTAAAAAGATTTAAATTTAGAGTGATTGAACTTCAGGTATAAGTGCATTTCACTTGAAATTCGGCTCAGATTTAACTTAAAATAATTATATATCCATAAGAGTTAAATTGAAAATATATTTAAAAGTAAAAAAAGCTAAATTTTCGATTTAAAAAATGAACTTGAATTTTTAAAATATGTTCGAAAATTGCTTAAATTCAAGTCCGATTCATTTATTTAAGATGCATTAGACTCAAGTTGAAACTGACCTGTCCAAACTTGACTACAGTTTTACTCAGATTTGATATCTACTAATATTTTTCAACTTTTAACTTAAATTTAGATTCCTAACTGTTTGTATGTTCTGCATTTGTGGCGTATTTTGTGCAATGTGTGTTGGTTGGTTCCACCAATCTCATCCTATAATTACTACCTAGTTCCTTACCAACCACAACCTCAGCTTAGTAAGTAACCACACAACACAACATGAACTAAGCTTGTTAAGGTTTTTATTATGTCTTGTCTTTTCTTTTCTTAACGGAGAAGTCGATCAAAAGACGTTGATGTCGATGTTGACGAAGATGTTACCGAGGTTGCAGAGGAATCAATGCTGGAGAGATGTGCGTATAATGGTTTGTTTGGATTTCCAAATTTCAGGGGTTTGGACCTGACGAAAATGCATGGAGTATCGAATCCACCACCAAAGAAGGCGAATTCGATGTCTGTTCTTATGTTTATCACATCGAAGGTTAATGTTCCACTGCAATTTGCCACAGCAAACCTCCTTCCATTGTTCTTGCATGCTAGATATCCTGGATCATTGCTCAGGAATTGTGCCTGCATGCCATGCCATTTTCCAGCATTAGTTCAAAAGCTTCTTCTTATGTTATTTCATCACGTATCAATAAAATATTAACATATACAACTTTTTGAATTGAATTTTTAAAAAATTTAAGCACTTAATTGAAAATTAAAAAAACTAGACATTCAACTACCCAGTCCGAAGTCCCGCAATAAAGCGAGATCTGGAGAGGTCTGATAGTACGCAATCTTACCTTTACATAGTAGAAAGATTGTTTCTGATAGACCCACACGTAGATGTGGCAATAAAAGAGTAATGCAGGTCAAAGATTAAATAAATAAAATTGACACGTTAAATCATTATATAAATAAAATTACAATAAATACATAAATAAATAAAATATAAAATAAAACTCGATTTTTAAAAAATATTTTAAAATTAAAATATAA
>JANZLD010000004.1:838510-849000 GCA_026413575.1 Erythroxylum carthagenense
CTTTATTTTCAGTTCTGTTTTAGTATGAATTTTAATATTTTAATTCTTTTACTTGAAATAATGAAGTTCTCTCCATGATGGCTTCCAGAGAAACTAAACACTTTGCAGGTAAATTTTAAAAAATAATTTTCAGCAAATTTAGCGACGGAAAAAAATTCCATTGGTAAATATATTGGATTTTACCGACGGAAAAAATTCCGTCGCTAATTACCGACGGAATTACAAAATCTGTTAGTAATTTTTTGACAGAAAAATTTACTGACTGAACAAAATAACTGTCAGTAAATTTACCGACGGAAATTTTTACCGTCGATAATTCCGTCGGTAAATTTACCAACGGGAAATATCCGTCGTTAAATTTAGTAACTGCCATATCTCCGACGCCTTTTTTTGTGAATAAATTCTGTCGCTAAATAAGCTTGTTGACGGAATATGTACAAATTCCGTCGGTAAATTTCATTGCTAAACTTTATTTTTCTTGTAGTGGATAGTACGCAGTCTTACCCTTACACAGTAAAGATATTGTTTTTGGTAGTTCCACATGTAGATGTGACAATAAAAGAGTGATACAGGTTAAAGAGTAAATAAGTAAAACTGACACGTTAATCATTATGTAAATAAAATTACAATAAATCAATAAAATATAAAATATACCTCGATTTTTAAAAATATTTTAAAATTAAAATATAACGAAATATATCATTTCTTTATCTTTAGAAAAACACCAATATTCAGATGATAAGAGAGCAATAAAGTATCAAATAACTCGATTTTAAATCATACAAAACACGAAAAAAAAAACATATAGAAACACAAAACATCTGAAATCATAAGATTATTAAGTATAAAAATTCAATCTTGACATAAATCCAACAATATCATATCTAAAGAAATCAATATAATAAAACCCTAAAAGCACTAAACACTAAATGAAAAAAAAAAAGCTAATATCAATAGCAAAAAAATTATAAAAAACATAAAATTTATAAAGTTCAATCTCATCTATATATTAAATAAAATCTAAAAAATTTAAAAAATATATATTTTAAAATTATTTAATAAAATAATAATTATATCAAATAATTAAGTCGATCCAACTAGTAGATAATAAACCCTACCCTAATACTAACATCTATACCTTTTAATAATATAGGTCATTGAATGAATTGTCAATTGCTAACAGTACGACACAATTCATGACACCGTTATAGTGTAGTGCATGCATTGACGATGAAGCTATATAACGTGCAAAAACTGGAGAAATATATATACATGTATATATATATATTAGGACGAGATTATTTAGAGGTTAGTGGTGTACTGGGCTCCTCAAATTTTAAAAATTAAATATTTGAGCCCCCTATCTTAAATTCTTGGCTTCATTACTGAATCAGGTACTCCGTACTAAGCAAGTCTTGTATGTCAGGTTCGATTGAGAGAGTGTAAGCAAAGGGATTCTAACACAAAATTTTTTGGCTCCATACTATTTACTTCACCAACTCGACCACTCCGTAAGAGGCATTATTTCTTATGATATTCTTTAGCCATCACATAATTATAATGTTTTAAAAATTAGGTCAGAAGTTAAAACAATAATACAATAGATTTAAGGTTTAAAAAGTTCAATCGTTATTACACTTTTATAAAATCGATTAAAAATTGAATAAAATTGAAGAATTTGAAACATAATTTAAAAAGATCGTTTATACTTATCAAATAATTTAAAGTTTAACTACAAAATAAAATTATTAAATAAAAATTAGTTGATTTATTTTAGTTTTAAAAAACTTATTAGTTTACAATAACCAACAAATTACATAATAAGCTCATCGGTTTAAGAATAAAAATTATTAAAGTAGATCAAGCTGAAAAGTTAAAAAATAAATAAAAAATTGGTTAATTCAAGATTTTTACTATTAAACCGGCTGAATTAAACCGGTTCTTTAACCATTGCATAGATCTTTTTATTATGAACGAATCAAATATTCGAGTTGGTAGAGTGAGAAGTATGAAGTCAAAAGGTTTTATGTTTGAATTTCTATCCTACGCTCTCTTTATCGAGTCTGTCATATAAGATTTACTTAGTGTAAAGTATTCGATTCGTGTAATTTGCAAACTATTGTGTTAATCTGGACGTTTGTTCAGTGCGCATATAAAGAATGACAATTATAGGTTCCTCGTTTTCAAAAAAAATTATAGGACTTTGATGATGGTTAAACAATATTCTTTACTAAAAGATAAGTGGTAATTTTTTAAATATAAAATTTGAAATAAAAATATCAAGCTATCCGATATAAATAATAATTAATTTAAAGTTGTTAATTTATTAAAAAGTTATTCATATCGCATATTCGCATAACTAATAAATTATGATATATTTTTAACAATTTATCCGAAATAGATCTTAATAAATTCCCCTGTGAAATATGAATTATGAGCATGATCCCTGAACTAGCCGTGCACGCCTCTAAAAGCTTTGTGCATAAGCAACAGTGAAATCTTTAGTCACTCAACATGTTTCCTTAAATTGCACATGAAGATCTCTTATGCTTACTTATCTAGGCTTGACATTTTTTGCCTGACTCGAATTTGGCCCGAGTTAATTTGGTCATGGGCTAAAATAGTTCTGTCTAATCAGGTCACTAGCACCAGAAGAACAAAAATAATGTTGTTGTATAACTTTTTAATTAAAAAAGTAAGAATGGGTCGGATTGACCCAGCTTGCCTGTGGTTTCGGTATTTGAAAATATAACATTTTAAGTTTATTATTTTATTAGTTTTTATTAGTAAATAACATATCTTATAAAGTATGTAAAGGATAAAAAATTGATTATGTTTCATCATTTTGTTATTTGTTCACAATCTATCTCCTCTCGATCAAATAGAATGTTAATACTTTATATAAATTCCAAAAAGTGAAGTATAATTAATTTGAATTCAAGACAACTATCGGAAAAAATTGGATTTGTTATCTCATATTTGCTTTACGTAAAAAAATCTCAATTAAAATGGAAAGGTTCTTCAAACAACAAGGAGCTAGGTCAACTATTCGATCAATAAGAGGTCGAGTTAGGATAATTTTTTTTAAACTCACAAAAATGTTAAGTTTTTATAAAATTCTTTAAAGATAAAAGACACAAACTTTCTTTGTAGTTTAAATAATTTTAAGGAACTTTCTAAATTTTAAAATTATTAAAAAAAACTTTATACTTTTTGATTTAAAAAAAAAGTCATTCTCTTAGACTTTTATTAAAAATGATAATAAAACACAAATATCATTAATATGAAAAATTTTAACTCCAGCCAATTAAATTTGATTCAGATCAATATATATATATATACATACATATATTTAATACACTTAATAAACCTTGTAACATTGAAATTGGGGCCTCCCTGGTCCATCTACTTCATCTTGGGCTCTTCCCCAAGTCTAACCCATTACTGTTCAGGTTTCCCATGGCAAAACGAATTTGAATCAGGCCGAGAACTGAAAAACCTCAGCCCAGTTCTAATCAAACCACTCCGTGTTTGGTTCACACACTAACTAACGTGTTTGATAAGCATAATCATGTGAACAAGAACTGAAAGATTCAAAGATCTGTTTTGTTTGTTGTGTCTTGAAAGAGTGATCTAATTGGTAGATTTTGATCTCCCTGTATTTACCCGGAACTTCCGAAAGTGTAGTGGTTGAACTAAAGTTGTCTTATTTCCTCCATAGCTTGTCCTCTTCGTTAAATAGTAAGACTTGTCCAATGCTATTTCTACTATTTTGGCTTCTAGTAAGACAACAATAGGCAACAGCCCCTTCCAAAATTAAATAAGGGGTAAATAATCATAAAGTCCTCAACATTTTTTTATAATTTTTTCAATCCAGTATTCAAATTTTTAAAATTTTTAATTGAGTAACTAATTTTTAAGAATCTTTATAATTTAATTCAATCAGTATTCTTTAAGGTTAATGATATATAAGTGTGTGGTTGAAATAAATTTCTCTATTCTAGTCTAACTATGATTGTTATTTTTTCAGATCGACATCTACATGTTATAAATATAAAAAATTTCATTAGTCAAATCAGTAAATTATGAATTGAACTAACATTTTGATCTAAATTGTCAAAGTTTTAAAAGATTGATCTCTCAATTGAAAATTTTAAAAACTTAGATACTGAAATGATTTTTAAAAAAATATTGGAAACTTTACATAGATTATTTCATTAAATAATTATTAAAATACCCCCAAATTTTGTCTTTTAATTAATCTCAAATACCTATAGGGATGTCAATGAGCCGATTCGGGCCCGGGCTGCTCATGGCCTGACCCCCAGCTTGTGTGGTCCGCAACCCAACTAGCTGGAATGGGTCAGCCAGTGGGTCATAGGCAGGTCGAGCCAAACTCGACTTGTTATATATATATTTTAAAGAAAAAGTCAAAAACGACATTATTTTTGAAGGAATACTCTGACTACGAGTCTGACCAGGCTGACCTGTGGTTCGCCTGTAGTCCGTCTGTGGTCTGGTCAGGCCGACCATGATCGGCCTGTGACTTGCCCCTGGCCTTTCAAACAGGGCTAAAATTGGGTCAAGTCGGGCTGATTTTGTCATCCTTAAATACCCATATGAGTATTTAGTTAAATATTTATTTTCCAACTCCCAGTCTAATGCAATATTCCTACTTTAGCTAAAAACATGATCGGCCTGTGGTCTGCTCGTGACCTTTTCAAATCGAGCTCAAATCAGGCTGATTTTGTCATCCCTAAATACTCATAGGGGATGACTAAATACTCATATGAGTATTTAGTTAAATAATTTTAAAAAAAACTCCCAATCCAATGCAATATACCTACTTTGGCTGAATGTTTCGAGCACTCCTATACAATTCCTAATTTAACTTGATCGAAAAAAGGCAGGTTTGCCCGGCTGCAAGACACCAACATATGTTCCCTAGAAAACACCCCCACAAA
This sequence comes from Erythroxylum carthagenense, assembly GCA_026413575.1. Classification (NCBI taxonomy): domain Eukaryota; kingdom Viridiplantae; phylum Streptophyta; class Magnoliopsida; order Malpighiales; family Erythroxylaceae; genus Erythroxylum; species Erythroxylum carthagenense. The sequence goes on from JANZLD010000004.1 coordinate 843,475, forward strand.
CACAACACAGCGCAAGGCATTGTTTCCAAGGCCGAATGTTGCTTATGACAAGGAACTAACTTTTATAGGACAAGACCAATTTGTTTGTCTTCAATCCTCTAACCTTTTTTAAACAAAATGCCAAAAATACTCATCTTTTATCGGCAGAATCTACTGTCAATCACTAAAAGATCCCTCTTTTCTGCTTCAGTTCGGGTATGAACAGGACCTACTGGTGGCAACTCGGCTAAGCTCGAACCCAAACTCGAGCCCCGTTAGGCCAAGATATCCAGAATCTTGACTTAATTCGGTCATTTTTAAAAAAGAAATAAAAATAAAAATATAATTTTTGGTGTCATTTTTTATAAAATAATGTCATTTTCTTTATATTCATCAAGTCTTAGGTCAGGCTAAGTCTACATAACTCGAACCTAAGTCTCATCTAGGGGGCAACTAAACTAAGTCTAACCTTTTGATTTCAAGGTTAAGCCGGACAGTTTGGGAGGCTAATCTAGGAGTTTAAATTAAGATTGAGACGTAAATTTAAATTGTTAAAATAAATTGATTAATTTTTTATTTAATAATATCTTTAATTAAAATTTAAATTCTTGAATTTTTTATTAATTTTTAAAACATACGATCACCGACAAGTCGTATAATAGCTCACGCGTGACCGAATAAACAAGCCCGTTTTACGTATTTGTGAAGGAAGCAAGAACAGGTTTAAATCCTATTTAGTTTGACTCGCCGATGTTTGTCACTTTCGGTTGAAAGTGAACACGTAGGTAACATCGACCTGAAAACATCCGGCAGGAACAGGATTGCACCTTTTCACATGTTAACGTTAAAAACAACAAGAAGAGATGCTTCAAATTGTCCCTTTCGTTGTTGTCTGATACAGTTCCTGCTCACCATTTAAAGCAATGTCATGACTCATCAGTCAAATTATATTAATGATTATAAAATGAAAAAATACCATAAAATAAAAAAATAAAATAAAATTTACGTGATTTGATGAATATCGGTTAATAAAAAGATATATGTTTTTAAAGGTTCTTCTTAAAAGAAGTACTCTTTTAAGTCATCTAAAATTTTATTTTACAAAATTATTTTCAAATTATGTATATATTAGGAATATTTACAAAAAATCTAATTATAGTGAAATTTATTACTATATAAATATTTAAAACTTTAAATTCATATGAACTATTTTTTAATAAATGATCAGTAACTGTAAAATTATATTTTATTAGAAATGCAAATTTATTAAAATTTTATTTTATCAAATTAAATTTTACCATTCGAGTTTAATTATTTAAACTAATCGGAGTTAAAATTATATATTAGGGTCTGTTTTCAAACCTAAGATTAAGTGGATAAAATCCCCTATTCTTGATTCCCAATTCCACTCCGTGCTCTCTCCATCCTAGCCATCCGTTACAGGTAACTACTTAATCTGGGACACGGGGTGGCTGTTCCTGATTCTCAGTGCTACCCTCTGTTCTCTTCATTCAATTCATCTATTAACATTTCTGTGCCCTCTCCATCTTATTCATCTATTAAAATATTAATATTGTAGATGGTTGAAATGGAGAGGGCAAAAGGTCATCCCATGCCTCAGATTAAGTAATTACCTAACTATTCCATTGCTTAAAGATATTGATACTCTTTTTTCTTTGGACTCAAAAAGGAAGCAAAAACCTCAACTTTAATGTTATAATCTTCTTCTTTTTATTAAAAAAACCTTAATATTTAAAACTTTATAATAAAAAAAGAAGAGAAAAAAAAGAACTTTGTTAAGGTTTGGTAAAACACTATCCAGCAGCTTCAATTGGAAGCATTCCCCAAAGAGAGAACTAACAAGAACTCATGCTGGCCACTACTGTGGCCACTATTAATCTACTTTTGTTCACTCTTTTTCAGCCCTTGAATGTGTCAAATGTCTGACTCAAACAAATTATGTTCTTACAAGTGGTTGTGCATATCACATATATGCTGTTTCAATCTTCCACTAACATGCTCAATTTATCTGTTACCTCTGATGTGGTATACCACTAGCAGGGGTTCATGTATGAGTCTAACTTGAAATCCAAAAATTCGAATTTGAAACTAAAATCAAGTGAATTATGGTTGACGGGTCGAGTTTTGGAGCTTTAAATCCGATTTTTTTAAAGTTCGACTTTGGTGTGAAGACAGTCAAATTCTTGAAGGGTGACAGATTTATAACTATGGCGAGGAGGTAAGGTATATCAGGAACTCCGTCCAAAGACTCCAACGTCTGAAGTTGAAGTTTGTCTGGTTTTGGTCTTTTTGACAAGTACTTTTTGTCCTGACATGAATGAGAAAGTAACAAACAAATGGTCTAATATACCAATGCCATTTTGAAATGGTACAAAAAAGGGGTTTAGTTAGAGGCTTTTTCTCTTGCGATACCCACTAAACAAGCAAGAAGAAGTTGTTCTTGTTGTGTTCGGACATGTTTGGCTTGTTCTTGTGCTTGAGGATGATGCCATTTGGCCAACCTCTTATTCCAATCCACGTTATATACTGACAAAAAGAACTCGAACTCTGGATACAGAGGATTGGTAATGGACAAAGGAAATTCTGGGGGTTAGAGAAAGAAACAAACAATTCCACATTACACAGAGAGAAAATCTGAACCTTCTTTGAATTCCAAGAAATTCCATTCCCTTTGATCAGTCCAAAGGACAAGAAACAAATGACGACAAAAGCAACCCCTTTTGTTGTCGCTAACGCAGCCATGGAAGGTGCTTAAAAGACAACATCTTTAATCTCATCTTTTGCTGATCGCTTTGTATCCTAGAAACCCTTTGGCAGAGATCCAGAACGGTGTCTTAATCTTTGTTCTATGAACTAGGAGAACCAGGTTTTCAAGATTTGCTAATTTCTTCAGGATCTCTGTCGAATTTTAGCAAATTTGGGTCCTCATTTTAGAGCCGAGTTTGAATAGTTGTTCCCCCTAGGAGGAGCCAGCACTCTCTGGTAATTCCTTGTCTTTGCTTTCTGATTATGCTACAAAAGCTTTCGTGTTCTTATGAGCTTTCTCAACAAGAAGTGTTTGTGATGAGCGTTAGTTTGCATGCTGTTTGTTCTTTTGTTCTTTTGCTTTTTCTCCTTTTCTTTTGTATATCTGGATAGCTATAAGAAAGAAAGAAATGGAAGAGATGTGTTACAGCCTGGTGATGATTTTGGTTTTAAAATCTGCAGTAAAGTTCATTTTCTTCAGGAGTTTTTTCGGTATCGGTCTTTGCTCTTTCCTTCTAAGTCCTGTTTCTCTTATTCATCATATTCATGCAACATTAATGGAGGATTCAAAGCGGGTTGTTTCTTAACTTCATCTTCTCTTTGCGAGTTGATAGGTACCCAGTCGAGCTTTGTTCGTTTAGCTGTGGTGGTTGGTACGGATTATGCTTCAAATTTGATCTGGTTCTGGACTATGCTTAATCTAAAGATCTGTATTTTTCAGGGTATTGACTTGTCATCTCATTCTTGATGGTGGAAATGATTCAAGGAGACGGATCATCATCTATTACTTCACCACCCCTTCAGTTCTTTCCCTGGTTTTCTCCATCTCCAGGAATGGGATCATCATATCCATGGCTAAGAGAACTTCCATCTGAGGAGAGGGGTTTGTATTTGATCCATCTTCTTCTTGCTTGTGCCAATCATGTTGCAGCAGGCAGTATTGAGAATGCTAATATTGGTCTGGAGCATATGTCTCAGCTTGCCTCTCCTGATGGTGATACTATGCAACGAATTGCTGCTTATTTCACAGAGGCACTTGCAGATCGCCTGCTTAAAGGTTGGCCTGGTTTGCACAAAGCCCTAAATTCGACGAAAATATCATTGGTATCCGAAGAAATTCTAGTTCAAAGATTGTTCTTTGAGCTATGCCCAATTCTAAAGCTCGCATATGTGATCACGAATCAGGCCATTGTAGAAGCAATGGAAGGGGAGAAGATGGTACATATCATTGATCTAAATGCATTTGAGCCTGCACAATGGATTAACATTCTTCAGTTGTTAACTGCAAGGCCAGAAGGACCACCCCATTTGAGAATTACAGGTATTCACCAACAGAAAGAGGTGTTGGATCAAATGGCTAGTCGGTTGACAGAAGAAGCTGAAAAGTTGAACATCCCATTTCAGTTCACTCCAATAGTGAGCAAGTTAGAAAATCTCGATCCCGAAAGCTTGAGGGTTAAAAGTGGTGAAGCCTTGGCTGTCATTTCTGTGCTCAAGTTGCACACTCTCTTGGCAACTGATAATGAGATGTTAAAAATGAAATCACCATCAGCAACAAGCATCCAAAGCTCTAACCCTTTGAAGATAGTATCAAAGATGAACCCGAACCATCGAACTTTGGGTGAGTGGTTAAAGAAAGATCAGGCCTTTCTCTACAACCTCAGTCCTGATTCAGCTTTATCCCCATTATCACTAGCTCCTTCACCCAAGATGGACAATTTTCTAACTGCAATTCGGGGTCATTCTCCAAAGTTGATGGTTATAACTGAGCAGGAATCTGATCATAATGGTTTTACATTGATGGAGAGGGTTAAAGAAGCATTGAACTTCTATGCTGCACTGTTTGATTGCTTGGAGTCAACAGTTCCAAGATCATCAATAGAACGACAAAAGGTTGAGAAGATGCTATTCGGAGAGGAAATCAAGAACATAATTGCGTGTGAGGGAATTGACAGAAAGGAGAGGCACGAGAAGTTGGAGAAATGGATTCTTCGGCTCGAGTTGGCCGGGTTTGGGAAACTTCCTCTCAGTTTTCATGGCATGCTGCAAGCTAGCAGACTTCTGCAGAGCAATGGATATGAAGGTTACAATGTCAAAGAAGAGAATGGATGTCTGGTTATTTGCTGGCAGGATAGACCCCTTTTCTCTGTTTCAGCCTGGAGATTTAGGAGGTTTGATTAGAGTATCATCGATGTTGTGAGGCTTGTGCTTGTGCTTTTGATTTCTCCTTTTTGTTTTTCCATTTACCTGTATAAAAAGATGCTAGCTTTAATTTAGAATTGCATAGTGTTTCAATGGAAGAATGAAGCCATTGGTGCTCTACTTTACTACCACTACTAGCTCCGAACTTGCTCAGAAGAAACTCGACAATGGCACCCCCAAAGCCTGGAATTTCCCTAACATTCTGTTCCCTAGAATGGTTAATGCAATACCATTGTAATAACTTCTACAGAGGCAAAACTTAATGCCCTGTTGTGCTCTTCCCACAAGCTTGGAAGTAGGCTATGACGAATTGTCCATAACTAAAAGTGCTGATAAATCTACCAGAGCCATCAGATCCCTCCTACACTTTCTCACAATCTTAAGGTCATCAAAACTTTCCGACAATAACAAAGTATATATATCTTAAGGTTGTCGAGAGTTTGTGACAATAACAATACTTGTATAGATATTGTATTGCAATACTGTTCTCAAACCCGGACCCAGTTTAAAATTGAACCAGTTCGAACCGGTGTGAACCGGTAAATTGACCGGTTCGACCGGTACTGGTCGAACCGGTTC
>JANZLD010000004.1:890685-910447 GCA_026413575.1 Erythroxylum carthagenense
ATAAATAATATTAATTTTAATCATTAAAGTAAACATAAGTTTTTTTAGAAGTTAAATAAAGAATTCATTATTAGCTTTGAAGGGTATCATAAAGGACATTACAAAATGTTTTTAAAATTATATTTTTATAAGTTATTTTACACATAAAAATTTAATAGTAAACAATTAATTTATCAAATACCTCTAATAAATAACTAATACAATCTACTTGTTAAACCAATTGACACAAGCAACTAGAATCAATTCATTGCTAAATGGAGCCTTTATATAAAATATGATGTAGTTTTGGATCTTTTTCTGACCTGTGTAAAATTAGATTATCTGTTTCAATTAATCAATCTCAATTTTATTTTTATATAAATTTAGAAAAATGTATATAAATAGGTTGGAACACATAGGCTACTCCTACCTACCCATGTTAGCTTATCAATGTGCTAGAAATAAAAAGAGACACGTGTACGCCACAACGTGGGGAAAAAGGATGTTAGAATTATGAAGTACCATAAGGAGACAATCACCAATAAACAAGTAAGTATATCCGACAAGTGAGAGCGCCGTACCCATGTTAGCTTTATCCATTTGCACGAAATAAAAAGAGACACGTGTCGCACGTTGTGGGTCGTACATGTCTGAGGTTAACGACTCAATATCGATTTAATAATTTAATTTAATTATTAAATTAAATAAAATTTGATAATTATTTACAATTTACATATTATCATGTATTATTTTCTTTTATAGTTTTTGTATATGATCGTAACATTACAAAAGTAGGCAGAGGAAGAAGAGAGGGTCGTGGACCGACGATGGCATAGTTTTAATTGAGGTAGTTGTCTAACCATATAAAAATTTCAATGTAGTTTTAATTGAGGTAGTTGTCTAACCATATAAAAATTTAAATGCCATGCACGTTTTTCTAAGATTTCAATTTAATTCGACTGATCAGTTGTGAACATCAAATGACTCTACTTATCGGTTTCTTTACTTATGTACTAAGATGTCGCATTTAATTTATTGAATAATGTAATTATTGTTTGCATGTTACTTGTGATATTAGAAAGATAATATTATTTAATAGCAGTTTGTCAATTTCACTTAAATCGAAATTTTGATGAAATTATCAAATATTTTATTTTAAAATGTTGTTTACAAATATTATATATATATAGTAATTCCATATTTTATTATTAAAAATGATATAAAATTATTAAATTGTCTCTTATTCACTAAATTGATATTGTGTATCAATTTTAAATTTATAAATGTCAGTTAAGTTGAATATTTATTACTAACTTGTCAAATATTTTATTAAAAACAAATAATTTATAAATTATTATATATTTATTTGTGAATACTTAAAAAATAATAATTATAATATTTCATAATTATAATATTTTATCTATCACGTTATTCAAATTTCGTGCATTCATAAATTAAACGTATTCTTTAACAACCAAAGCTTAAATGTTGTATAAAACCCGAGATTGAGTGTAATTTTGAGTTTCTGAGTTTAAGTTTTTTAATTAAAGTTTTTTTAAATTAAATTAGCTATAATTTATTAATACAATTTTAATAGGTTTGTACTTAAATATTCTAAATACCTCTTTTTAAGAATAATTATATATTATTATTATTTTTAAATAAATTATTATATGATGTTTTAGTTATTAATTTTAAAACTTTTTAATATTTTTAGTACTTAATGCTCACATATTCTATTGGGAAGTTCATAATTACCTTGTCTTGTCTTAGGGCTTTTTTGGTAAACAACTTATCAATTATTTTTTAGTTGATTTACATAAATTAGATGGTTGAATATATTAAATAGCTATTGAAATTATTTGATAATTTGGCTGATTAACTAGCTGATTTAAAACAATAAGCTGAAAATAAAAAAGCTGGCATATTAGAGCGTTTTGCTCCAACAACCAACATTTAAGAATGAAAATACAATAGTGCCCTTTGAATTGGACAGGTGTTGACTTATGAAAGAGCTTTGTATAAATCATCAACAACTCACGTTTTATTCTCCTTCACAAGTTTTTTTATTTATTAGAGAAGGCTGGAATACAGCATTTTTCAAATAGAAAAATTATTAGTAAAAAATAAAATTCAAACATTTAAAATAACACAATATTTATTTATTTATTTATATACATAAGAATAAGTGGATGATAATATGAAATAAAGACAAGATATCCACAATTTCACTAAATTTAGACACCAAAATTAAAAAGATAAATTATAAATTTATAACGAATTTGAATACACTTTAAAAGCAACTTTTTGAATAAATATAAACTAAATTTAGAATAAGTTAATCATAAGTTTACTTAAATTATATTGATTTTTTAAATAACAAATTAATTTTACAAGATTTATAACATAAATTAACCCTATATTAATACTGCGAGTACCAGCGAAATGCAATAGAATATACAATCATTTAAGGATAAGGTTTATATTAAAATGAAATAAAATCTAATAAAAGGGAATAATTTTATATTATATTTTATTTTATTATAAACAGTAAAAATATTTTTAATTAAAAAATTTAAAATCAAATATAAAATAATAAATATGTTGTGAATTACAAAGTAACGAGGAGTGCACGTATAAAGTTTAACATATATCCGTCAAGGGAGACCCATATATATATATATATATATATATTTTTTGGTGCCCCAAGGCATCCACCGACAATTTCAATGATTAATCCTTTCGTTGCGGGAATATCTCAAACATGTGAGTACTACAGCTGGCCCAGGTAGAGAAAGAGGAGAGGGTCGTGGACCGAAGATGGTATAATTTAAACCGTGGTAGTTGTAATCATATAATAAATTTAATGTCATGCACGTTTTTCTAAGATTTCAATTTAATTCTACTAATGAGATACGAACATCCAACGAGTCTACCTACCGGTTTCATTACTTTGTACTCAAATATCGTATTTAATTTATTGAATGATGTAATTATTGTTTGAATGTTACATTACATGTGTATCAGAAAGGTGGTATTATTTAATAAGAGGTACCTTTACATGATTGAGAAATGACAGATGAAAAGTGAGCTTGTCAATTTCAATTAAATCGAAATTTTGATGAAATTATCAAATATTTCATTTTAAAATGTTATTTACAAATTATATATATATATATCTCTCTCTCTCTCTATATATATAGTAATTCCATATTTTATTATTAAAATGATATAAAAAATTATTAAATTGTCTCTGATTTGTTGAGATATGGAGCCTGATAAGATATTCTGGGCCTTACACCAGGCTCACATTTGCGAATCCAACGTTATATATTTTGTATTCTATTCTCCTAATGCATCGTGTTATCAAAAACAATTCACAGTGAATAGAAAATCATAGCCGCTCGTAGATGTAATTGTATTTTTTACGAACCACGTAAATCTGTGTATTCATTTGTTTTTCGCATTGTTCTTTGATTATTGTGATTGATCGTCCATAACATGATTCACGAAATTGATATTATGTATCAATTTTAAATTTATAATTGTCAGTTAAATTGAAATTTTATTATTAACTTATCAAATATTGTATTAAAAACATATAATTTATAAATTATTATATATTTATTTGAGCATACTTAAAAATAATAATTATAAATTTTATTATTATAATGTAAAAGAACTTATTAAATTATGCTTAATTCATTGAATTGATATCATATCTTAACTCTAATTCCTTTAAATAAAATAATTCACATTCATCATTTTTGGCATATTTTTAATATAAGTTTAAGGATTTTTGTATTCTCCACGTGATGGTATCTTCTTCAAAAGCACAAGCTTTTAAAGATAAGGTTGTTAGGGGGAGGGGTATGAGTGCAAATTCAAGATTTGCGTGGCAAGTACGGTATAATGCCAAAAGAGAACCACCGAACAACATAAAAAGACATAATTCGTGTCCTTCATTGCAAAAAAGAAGATAAAATAAAACATGAACTCTTTTGAATCTAAAAGGTACTTTATATTTACTTATTTACAGATTCGTAATGGGTAAATTGTGTTATTGTTTACAACTCCCTCAATATGAAATATTCACTTACTATTGTTATAACTTATATCAAATGACTTACCCTTTAAATTCTCTTAATGACACAAAAAGCCTATGGAGTTGGTATAAATATGGCAGCATCAGGTGTCACCTCTCCATAGTACCATATCAGGGTTGTCATCAGAAGCTGAATACTGTTTCCTCCATAGCTGAGTTTGGTTTAAGGAACTATTAAGGTTCAAAACAATGGCTCGTCCTGCAGAGTTGCAAGCTCTAAACCACGCGTTCACAGGTTCCTCCTCCACTCTTCTGTTTGCTTTACATAACTATGTAAGTTGTTGTTTGCTAATGTAGCTGTGAGTTTCTTACTGGCAGGGCTTGGAATCGATGAGAAGTTGCTCGTGTCAACTTTGGGAAGATGGAACCCTGAGCACAGGAGATCCTTCAGAAAGTCGAATCCGCACTTGTTCGTCGACGGGCATTATTTTGAACGATGGGATGATCACCGAGTCAAACTTCTGAAGCACGAGTTCATGCGATTTAAGGTACTCACTCCAGTAGTTGATGCATTTCTTGTGTTTGTAAAACTGACCCAATTCAGGAAATGGAGTGTTAGTTTCCAAAACGGAGTCAGATTGCGTTGTGGTTTTGTTTTATGATTCTTATCTATTGCATTGTTCTTGACATAGAACGCCGTAGTGCTATGGGCTATGCATCCTTGGGAAAGAGATGCTCGTTTGATAAAGGAGGCCTTGGTCAAGGATCCAGAACCTCACCTTGTGATTGTGGAAGTTGCATGTACCAGATCATCTGAACAGCTGTTGGGTGCGAGGAGAGCTTACCATTCCCTATACGAACATTCTATTGAAGAAGAAGTTGCTATTCACATTCGTGGCCCTAAACGCAAGGTACTTAGAATACAAGCACATAAAGAAATGTTATTTATCAGGTTTGTTAAACTCTAGCTTAGTTTGAGTTAGTTGATCAGAATTTCGACTCGAGTATTTTCCAGATTAGTCGTAGTAACTAGACCAGTATCTGGAAGGCTGAAAAGTTCACTGGGCCTGAGATTTCAGATGGGTGTTCTTAAGAAAATGATGAAATACAGGCGTTGAAACCCATTTATTGTCTAACATGGCTGTTAAGTTCCAGCTTAATTTGTGTTAGTTAATCAGAACTTCGGCTCAGGACGCTTTGGAATTAGTGGTTGTAACTAGAGCAATACTTGGAAGACTGGAAATTTCACTAGGCCTAAGATTTCAGATGGTATTTTTAAAGAAAAGATGAAATGCAGGTGTTAAAAACCCATTTACTGTCTAACATGGCTGTTAAGCTCCAGCTCGATTTGAGTTAGTTGATCAGAACTTCGACTCGGGCGTGTTCTGAATTAATCGTAGTAACAAGACTGTTACTTGGAAAGCTGGAAAGTTCACCAAGTCTAAGATTTTAGTTGGGTGCTCTTAGAAAAACAATGATGAAATGCAGGTGTTAAACCCATTTGTTATTTAATTTGATCTTGAGAACAAGTATCTCAAGATCAAATTGAACTTACGATTAAATTTCTAGTTATAGTTAGACTGCTGCTAAAAGTTGCTTGATTTGATTTCTTTGTTACAAACAGCTGTTGGTAGCACTTGTAAGCGCCTATCGATATGAAGGGCCTAACGTGAAGGAAGATATTGCAAGAGCTGAAGCTAAGATACTTGCGAATACGATCAAGCATGGTGATAAGAAGAATCCTGTAGAGGATGATGAGGTGATCAGAATACTATCAACAAGAAGCAAGGCCCATCTCAGGGCATTGTACAAACATTACAAGGAGGTATCTGGCACAAACATTGTTGAGGTATGAAACATAATTCATTAACACTTTTCTTCATTGATTATACTTAGAATTATTCCAATAATTTCAGTTATCAGGGCACTACACCACTAGTTTGAATCCTGGAAAATCTCCCGGGATAATAGTTTGCTTTTGTGATCACTTCTTTTGTTTTCTCAGGATCTTGCAGGCTTTGACCCGATCTTGAAACAGACTGTCGAATGCTTATGCACCCCTTGTGCTTATTTCAGCAAGGTAAGAAAAGGCCAAGCTCAAATAACAATGGAGTTTTGAGTACTTAAACTGCTAAAGGCAACGATTTTTATGGGCTATGTTGTTCTCTCTGCTTAGATCGTGAATGAAGCAATGAAACCTGGTGCTGATGTGAACATCAAAAAGGGTTTGACCCGGGTAATCATCAGCCGAGGTGATGAAGATGTGAAGGAGATCAAAGATGAGTACAACAAATTGTATGGAGTTCCTCTATCCAAGAAAATTGAAGAAACAGCAAATGGAAGCTACAAGGATTTGTTACTTTCCCTGATATCAAGAGAGAATTGACTAAAAGCTCAGATATTTACAAATACTGGATTTTCTGGATATGCTTGAAGTTCTCATTCACTTACTTGTCCCCAACTTGTGGATCTTATGCATGTTTGAGTTGTATTATCATAAATAGAAGCCCTCGTGCTCTGGTGCTTCTTTGATCTCTGCAATGAACTTACTTGGATTGGTTTAGGAGCTATAAATAATCTTTACTCTTTGATGAGAATAGATCCTTTTCATTTTCTGATGAAATGCAATTCCTGGATCAGAGGACCAACCTGTAAAACATCTTAGGTAGCATAAAAACTCCGATAAAGATTACATAGAACGGGGATTACATATTCCTGACACGAGACACAAAACATAAGACGAAGACGAAGGGAAACAAATCTAACACAAGCAAAGTTCTCTGAAACCATAGGGCTTATAGTAACAATTAGTTCCCGTTCCCAAGCAGAGCAAGAAGGAAATCCTCATAGTCTCCACGAGTTTCCTTCTTGACAGCGTGATCAAGAGTGACGCTGTTTCTTTTGTAGTAAAGCTCCTTGATGTCCCTCAAGTCCTTCTCTGCTCTCGTGACAATCACACGAGTCAATGCATCCTCATCAGTCCCGACCCTTTTGATCGCATTGCGCAGAACCTGTATCTCACAATGGAATCAGAGGTTTAAGTCCATCGAAGGTCATTTTAGTGAAATAAGAGAAATAAATGCTTCAGGAGGGGTTTCACCTTCTCATAGTACTTGACATGGTTATCTAGGCATCGAATGGCTACACGCAGCAATTTTATGAACCCATCAGCAGGTTCACTCTGCAATGCCTGTTGCACACAAATCCCACAAGTGGCAGTCAATTCTTCTGCGGTTATAACAAATAGTTTATCACAAGGTATTGAAGGTTATTATTAAGTGATCATTTCACCACAATAGCTTAAGCTGTTGTGTGAGGCCAATTCAATTGATTTTATATATTTTCTAACACACCCCCTCAAATGAAAGCCTTTTGAGTTTGAAACTTACACAAGTTTAGGTGAGTGGTAGGATTCGAACTCATGACCATTTGGTCATAAAGGCTCTGATATCATGTTAAGTGACCATTTCATCACAATAACTTAAGCTGTTGTATGAGGTCAACTCAATTCTTTTTATATATTCTCTAACACTTATACCTTGGTGATGGAAGTTCCGTGATTGTCTCGGTATCGATTGAAAATTGCCATGAGCTGCGTCTTGCTCCTGGTAGTGAGAATCCTGATAACTTCTTCATGACTAAATTCCTTGTCTTTGAATGCACCGTGAAGCTTATCAGCTTCTGTGTCAGCCAATTTTGCATTAATTTCACTACCTTCATATCTATATGCCGTTACCAGACCCAGCAAGAGCTGCAAAACGAATGAAAACTAATTGTCAGGAATGCAAAATTTCTATGTTTCAGAACTTGGAAAGGGAACTTTTCAATGTTGGTATTGGCAACTCGCCTTCCTGATATCTCCTGAAGTATGTACAGCAACGTCTTCTTCCAGGGAATGTTTGTATCGAGCCTGATAAGCCCTCCTCACAGCCAAGAGCTCCTCAGAAGAATGGACGCATGCAATTTCAATGATGATATGAAAATCACCAGATTTCTTCAATGCCACATTAGCCAACACAGCCTCTCTATCCTCTGGATCCAATATCCAGCGATACACAGCTTTCTGTGTTGAGAAATGAACCAAACTTCGTAAAGCTCAACTACTATTATCTAAGATATCACGGTTGCTTTTCCAGTTTCTGTAATTGAACTTATCATTTTTCCTTTCTTATTTGATAATTTTGAGCTGTAAATGTCTGAATTTTTAAGTTAATAATAATAGTACTGGGAAATTCATTAACCTCGAAGTCCCCAGAGAGCTCAGACTCAAGACGCTTTATGAGATCTTCTTGATAAAGTCCATGATAAGCCTGCCTGATTTGCTTCCTTTGAGCTGCATTTCTATGTGCCAGGATCCTAACGATAGCCTTCTCGTTGGTACCCCACCCTGGAAAAAACAAAATTTAATCAGGAATTGGGTTTCCGATTACTATTAAACATCTTATCACTGATTCCACCATTATCATCCACTTGAAGAAATATATGAAAAAGGGTCACAAACAGGAACTGGGAAATATGGAAAATCGAGCAGATTAACCTTCGAAAGCCTTTCGGAGACCTTCTGCATCTTCCTGGTAAGAATAGTTTTCGGGAACAACAATAGTAGCCATTCTCAAGTGCTTTTTATTATCTCTTGCACAACTAGGTCACTATGTGTACTCAAAAGTCTATATATAGCTAAACATCAGACTCGAGATTGCGACTTTAACCATTCCAGGCAAACAAAAATCATAACTGTGATTCTATCTTTTTAAGAAAAAGTTAAGAAAAGGAAAGTGCATTACTCAGCATCAATTCACCCCATGACACTGAACTGAAATAAACAAAAGTGTGAATCCTAGGAAAGCTGGTGTACCGCAACTCACTAAATTACTGAAAGATGACGAGGTGTGTACCTTTACAAGCTTTATACAGAGCTTCAGCATCTTGGACAGGTACGTTTTGTTCAGGAGCCACAAGGGTCGCCATTGTTTGAAGTATCTCTAGAAATCTGTGATTTCTCGGGAAGGTGAATTGAGATAAAGCTGTTGATCATATATTTATATCAAATTCAAGGGAAGGGATTCATAGAAATCAACGTCAGGTTCACGCATTTGGCGTTACTTACTTTGTGAAGGTTTTTTCACTTTGGATGAACCACATAGAAAGTTTCTGTCAGGACACAGCCTACTTAGGTAGGTGAACAACTGAGCAAGTAAAATGTTTTTTGAGGCATAGTGAAGAGACCCTTTGTCTTTTTATTACAGCTGCTGCTTTTCAGAGTCCGTTTCGGTCCAGTGCTCAGTGGAAATGCTTGAACTTGTCCTGACATGCCAATATGAATACAAAACTACTAACTTCAGAGTTATAAACTCTTGAAGAAATCGATAACAACAGGTCATTTCGTAATTTGGTACCGCATAAAACTGTAGAGCACTGAGCTCCAACAGCATTCTTAATGGTTGTAAGGGTTCATCTAGAATCAAGCGATTAACTTGATTCGTATAACGTTCCTTTGCATTTTTGACCAATTGTCTCTTTCAGATAAAATATAAGTTTGAGTCAATTGAATTCTGGATCGGACTTGGCACTGAGAGCTACCGTTTATGTGCTTTTCTTATCTCAATCTATTGATGATATTTACAAGTTAGAAACAAACAAGAAAAAACTTGTATACTTAGGTGATGGAAATTTGATAGCGAAGGTGAAAGCAAGAGATGAAGTTTTGTGTTTTGACCACCAGCACCCTGGGTCAAGCTCAATGTTGATAGTGCAGCAAAGCACGGAGTTACCACTGCTATGGCTGGGGGCTTTACTCCGAGACTGACAAGGTCAATGGGGCGGAGAATTTCTTCACCTTATTAGACGAGGCTCGCCGCTTACTGCAAAGCTTTGGAGAGTTCATTCAGGACTCAATCTAGCTTGAAATTTGAGCTATTAACGAAATATCGTCGAAGTAGACTCCCTAGAGATAATCAACATCCTGTTCTCTTCTATTGCAAATTACCTTGATGACCTTTCTTTGTTGGCAAATACTAGACGTTTATTCGATCGGAATTGGAAAGTAGAACTCCATTACGTTTATTAAGAGGAGAACTAGTGCGTTGATGGTCTAGCCAGGCTAGCAGCCATCGGCAGTCAGGGGCTACATGTCCTTCAAGATCATCCAATACTACTAAGGAAGATCTTCCACAGAAATCAGCACGGGGGCCTGTATTGCCGAACCATGTGCTAGTTAGCTTATTTTGAGCTTTTTTTTTCTTTGTAAAAAAAATACAAAATATGAAAATATCTAAAGTGTATTATTTAACTATTTATTTGATCAAATGTTAGGTTAATCAAGTAAGGAATATTTATATATTTATATTATATTATTTAGAATAGGTAGCTATGTTGGGAGAGCATATCTGCTGCTCTAAATTGCTGTGACCCGCTATGTCCTTAATATTCTAGCTATCCAATTTATTGTAATAAATGATTGAAATTTATTCACGTATAACAATTCAGGAATAGCAAAATGTTAGTTATGCTTAACGGGGTAGTTGATCAATTTATTGCTCCAATTCACTTTGTCTCTGCTACTTCGTCTTTCAGGAAAGACTCCATGGCCCAATGGATAAGGCGCTGGTCTACGGAACCAGAGATTCTGGGTTCGATCCCCAGTGGAGTCGATCATCACTCAAACTTATTTCATTTTGTCACTATTTAACGTATCAAATGGGCATATCATTTACTCTTCCTTTTTGTTAAATTATGGTCCAATTTTGAATGTTAAAGATTGAACTCACAAATTAAACTTAATTTTAAATCAAATCAAACTGAATTTGATTTTAATTGTTATTATTATTTAATATAATAAAAAATTGCTTTATTAATTACAAACAAGATTATGTATTATTGAACTTTTTCAAATTTTGTGTATGAGTAAACTTTTTACTCAACTATGTATTGAAATTGTAACTCATCAACTATTAGTTTGTAAAAAGACAAGCATGCACTAGACTCTTTTATTCTTTTTTATGAATATTTTAAAAATCAGATTAAAAGTTTAATCTATAAAAAAAAGGAATTTTAAGGTTTAACTATAGTCATAAAATCAGTTAAACAATGAAAAATTGAAAAATTTTCAAAATGATTAAAAATATCATTACTTATAAAAAATTAAAATTTAATTAAATCATAGAATGTTAAATAAAAATTAATTAATTAATTTTAATTAATAAAGATTAATTAGTTTAAAAATAACCTATTATTTAATAAATTAATCAATTTTAACAATCAAAATAATTAAACCAAATTAAACAAAAATATTATATAAAAAATTAATCAATTCAAAATTTTATTTTTACAAAATCAAAAGTTTTTAAAATTTTAAAACATGAATTTAAAACAAATCTAATGTTGTGTTGTGTGGATAAGAATAAGACTAAGACTACACTGTACATGGGTCCCACATTCGGACAATGAAAGCGACTCGTGGACACAACCAAAGCCACAAGTTAGACAGCGCCTCATTGGTTAAAATCTCACGAGAAATTCAAATCCACAACTTCCACACTATCCAATCACATTGCAGCATTAGATCCACTCCTCGCCTAACCGCTAGTTTAGATTACTCAAACAACGAAACGTGTCCACTAGTTAGCCGTTAGCCTAATAGACTTAACGTGAAACGGGTCCCACACTAAAATTCTCTCTCTCTCTCTCTCTCTCTCTCTCTGCTGTCTCTCCACCCGAAGACTGTGGGGTACTGCTCTTGGTCGGCTGTGACTGGTCCTTTCAATTCCTTAATCCTATGTTTCTGGTTATCTTGGGTTTTGAGTACACACACGTCTTTCGTTGGTTTACTAGTTTAAGAGTCGTGTTGGTGTTTTTAAATCTTTTGATTTAAGGTTATGTGATGTTTTCTCTCTTTTCAGTGACGTAAGTTCTGACGAACTTGTGTTAGTGTGTCCAAGGTTCTTGGAAGACTGGGCGATGTTTGGAATAATAAATCAATATCGTGTCTCGTGCTTGGATTTTCGTTTCGAGGACTGCTGTGGTTATATCAGCTATGTTTGATTGGAACGACGAAGAGGTACGACTCTCTTATCTCTTTCTTTCTTTCTCTTGATCTTTGAAAGTTTGAGCTTTTTTGGCTTTTCTGTTAGTGATTAACATGAAACTTGCATGGAAAATTGAGGTTAGAATCCAGTTTTGAGGTGATGCTAAAGGAAGTCCTTTTAGCTAATTAGTTGGTGATATGGGTAGAATATGTAAAGGTAGACCAGAAAAGCTCATAGGGGTTAGGAACAGGTTTCAGTATAGAGAAATTCATTTTGCAGAAAGAAATCTGAAGGACTTCATGATGGAGTTGAGAAGCAAAATACTTTTTAAGAGGATGTTGAACAATGATGTTGGTGATTATGATTTTGTTTTTAAAATATGAAAAGGTATAGGGAAAGAAAAAATTATGGTTCTGTTTAGTTGATCAGAAGAGCTTAAGAGAGCTACGAACAGGTTTCAGTGAATCTTATATCAGTGAAACCTGCAGCCGCGACTCTTTGAAAATGGTGGTAACTGGTGTGTTACGCACTTAGCACTTCCCTCCTTTGTGCATGTGAAAGACATTGAACTAAATTTTTGTAATTCTGAGTTGAGTTCTTCACCTGAGAACCTTACTACTTCATCCTTTGTTTTATGAACAACATCTATTGCACAGCCTATATCGAAAATTCGGATCCATAATTAGCTGGAATGTAATGTTTTTCTTTCTGCATAATTGAAGTAGACTAATAGAAAACATATGAGTATGTTAAGATAAGTGTTGCATATGACATTTAATGTTGATACCTGAATACCCTTGCATTTTCAGCTTGATAATATCATATGGGGTGAGGTGGGTGAGGGTGGTGACCGTATTGTGCCATATCCAGAAGCAAGGGACGTTTATTCTGGGAAGAAGGAATGGAGTGATAAAGATGGTAATGTTAAGTCCACTGGCCGTAAGCAATCCACTGCTAAAGTCGATTTACATGAAACCAACCTGGAGGGTAGTTCAAACTTTGAAATCAGTGAAGGAATTTCTGCGTCTGGATCTGGCATAGATTCTTGGCCTAATCTGTCTTTAACAAATGCTACTGCCAAAACTGATCAAGAATCGCTGGATGCTTCAGTATCTGTTGATCTAACTGATATTGCAAAAGTAGATTCCTCAGGAGGTTGTGAGATCTTTGAAGCACAGAAGTATTATGTTCATATACTGCATGATTTCTTCAATCTTAACAAAAGAAATTTCTGGTGACAGAGATAGCTGAACTGGACAATATGACTGCAATGTTTCAAAATCCGCAAGAAGGGAAAGAATTGGGCAATTTCATTGACTATGGTTGGGCTAGCATTGGAAGCTTTGATGATCTCAATCGGATTTTTAGGTAATGTGCAATGTCAACTGAACTTCCCTATCGAACCTGGAATGATAAAACGTCTGACTTATTATTCTCACAAAGTGACGATTTTGCAGCAATGATGATCCAATATTTGGCAATGGAAGTCTTGCTAATGCTGATGAGCTATGGTCTTCTTCTAAAGATGTTACTAACAGCCCAGTGAAGTCCTTTCCCCTGTCTTTGGACTCTCCAAATTCAGGGTTAGGGCCTTTAAGGAATACATCTGAGCATCTTGGGATCAAAACAGAGTATCTTCATGAAGATGATCACCCCTTTGCCCTTGGCCATGGAGAATTGAACGATCCAATACGTCATGGTCCATGGAGTTCACGGAAAATCTCGGATCATGTACGTTATACTGGAAACTTGAGTATTAATCTTTGTTGATTACTTTATGTATCAAAACCTCTTGTTCAAGCTAAGAATGTGTGAGAAAGTTAATCTCTTGTGTGTCTTTTGTAGACAGAACTGACTAACAGGGGAAGGAACAGCTCAACAAACTCTCAACTTGCCTCAGAAGAAGAAAAAGTTCTCTCAAGTGAGTTGGCTGCTAAGGTAAATAGTTGTCTCCTTAACATTTCTGCTTCCTATACCTTGCAAGGATTTGGCAAAAAGCCCTAGACCCAGGCTAGCCCAAAGTCAACTGATAAAACCCTATTTCATCTCGTACCTCAATATAAAAAAAACACTTCAAGCTCGAGCTTGGGTGTACGCAGCCTTACTCACCTGAACCCTACCCAACCCACTTAAAGCCGACCCTGACTGATTGCCATTCCTAGTCTAACTTGAGGATTGCATATTTCTTACCAGAAGGGAAGATTCATGCCTTTTCATGGCAAAATCTTCATTTCTGTTCTCTTCCAACTAACCAAAGATGGTTGAGAAAATTGATTCTTCCAATATACACTATGTATATGATTCCCCATGAATTCTGAAAAATTAAAAGGATATTACTTATCATCATCTTCTCATTTAAGCAGGTCCAGAGGCAAAAGAAACTCCTGAGAAGTAGGAAAAACTTGGAAGAGAACAGTCCATACCAGGATTTACATGGTAACTGGTTTTCATCTGGAGCCTCTTCAACTCAACTGAAGAATCAAAATGCAGATCCAATTCTGCATTCTTCTTCCTCTACAGTTCCAAGCCAGCAGAAACAGTTACATGGAGCTGACTCTTTACAGTACCACCAGATCTGTAATTCATTCTTTGCCTCTTCTGCATATGGGCAAGTGGCAAGTCCATGTACTGCCATGCCATTGATGTCCCACATTCAGTCCAGGGAATTTAAACCTCAGCCTTTGCTTTCGGGCTATGAAACTTCTTCAAGTAAAACAAACCCTGTAAGCGAAAGAGCGCACTCTTCAGGTCGGCACACAATGACACCTCAGGAAAAGATAGAAAAGTTGAGGAGGCGGCAGCAAATGCAGGCACTTCTTGCAATCCAGAAACAACAACTCAAGTTTGTCCATCAGGTTAACTGCAGTGGTCAGCCCGTTCCTCGAAAATGTTCTCAGGAAAATGAAATGTCGAATGCTGAGGGAACCTGTCTTGCAAATATAGAATTTGATGAGCTAAGCTCTCTTCCTGCTTTTGATGATAGTTCTCCTATAGAACAAGACGAATCCAGTACCATCTCTTTGGTAGATTCTGCAGAGGATACTGTGCTGCTCCAGCTTGAAGATATAATTGCCAAGGTACGACTGACTTGTACATGCATTCTCAGCAATTTTGAGTTATTTGTACTTGGATTTATTGTCAAATCAATCTTTTACCACAGTTGGATGTTAGAACCAGACTTTGCATACGAGATAGCTTGTTCCGATTGGCTCAAAGTGCATTGCAGAGACAAGATGCTAGTGATACTAGCAGGATCAACAATAGTGGCAGGGATGAGCAAGTTGTGAAAGAAGAAACCTCAGGCCATAACAGGTTAGTGCATTTGGTGTTTTTCTGATGGTTTAAGTACCAGTACTGGTATTTACTTTCAGAATTTATCAGTAACCTTGCAATTGCAGCGTCTATATTTCTAATCTTGTTGCATATTTTCCTACACAGGAATTCTGACATTCCAGAGGAGGAAACAAAGACCAATCCAATGGACCGAAAAGTGGCTCACCTGCTTTTTCATAGACCTTTCGAATTTTCACGAAAACATTCTGGCAGATCCGAGTCACCTGTCTCTACCGAGCTCTCTTGTAAGTATAAAAGTGAAGGAATGGCAAAGCCATCAGCCAGTTGCTTGCAGGATGCCATAAAACTTAAGCAGAATTTGGATGGAGGATCTGAAAATTCTTTCTTCTTGTCTGATCCTCGGTCTACTATCCAATGTAAAACAATCCTTGATTAGATATGTCAAAAAATGGATCTAACAAATGAATCTAGGGAGGTTGAAGCCTTTCAATGATCAAAAGGGCAGCCCCAAAAACTCTTTAGGTGTAATTCCTTACTTTATGTCTTCCATGGTTAAGCGTTCATAGTCTATGATATTGATGTTAGACATTTTTGTAATTTCTTGTAAAGTTGGACAATATTTAATTACATTTTTTTATTTTTAAATAACTTATCGGTTAAGTTAAAGCAATTTGATCTGGATAAAGATAATAAAGTGATCAAATAAATGATCTAAATTAATAGGTCAAATTTTGACTGAAAAATGGATCTTAGTCAATATAGGTTGGACTTAATCGGGCATATAATCAGAAAGTTCGATATGAAGCTATATATAAAGGTTAAGGTTTCTTATAGTTGTTTATATTAATTATAAGTATAAAGATTCTTCGATTCATTAAGAGAGCTTACGTTTTGAAAAAATTATAGAAAGATTTTACTCGCGTTTAAGAGAGCGGTTCTCTCGAAGGCAGCGGTGAAATCGCGCTCGTTTCGACTTCGAAAAGTTCGTTTGAAATTATAGAGACCGAAATTAAGTATTTTTCACTTTTTTTTGTTTCTTATCCTTTCATGTTCGATATAAGATATGTAATTAAGATACTGTTATGTATTCCAATTGATCTATTAGTATGTGATGGTTTCATCTGATTGTCAGCCAATGAGGTTCTAATCTATTGCTGCTCTCGAAGATTAACAATGTACCTCTCAACATCTCTTCAGCTTAAATATGGAACAATCGTTGGAATTGTTATTCTTAAATGTTGATTGGAACGTGTGCCAAGCTGACTCTGTATTGTGTGCTTAGTTGTATACTCTAATTACCGTTCGAAGGAAACTATACAGAGAGTCCCGGAGGATTTCAGACCAGTGACTTGAACATGATAATAAAGACAATCACAGATGGTAGTTTTGCGGACAACTGATGGAGTTGCTGCTAATCCTAAGCTGTATCTGTAAAATCTGTAAGGATAGATATGTATATGGGGGTGTCGAGGGCGTGAGATAGGATCCCCTCATTCTTCGAGTCAACTTTCGTAAAAGTCATCCTCTGTTCTGAGTTCCCCGATCTAAACCATAAACTCGCTAGCATCTTTCCTGAGATAACATATAATGGAACATATCTTCGTTAATTTTTCTTCTCCATCTTTTTCTATCTTGTTTCGCTTTATTTATGTGATTATTATTATATTCAATATCTGAATAAACATAATATTTTAAGTATGATTTATGATTTATGTCTTTAATGTTTGAATGTTAAAAATAAAAAAAAATTTACGCAATATCTAAACATAAACATTGTTAAATTATAAACAATTCATAAAATTTAAAGGAACTAATGAACTATCATAAATAATGTTTATTTTTATATCTCAATCTCATCTCGATCAACAAAGAAAATAAACAACTCATAAAAATTGAAGGAATTAGTGAACAAATATAGTGAAAGTTTATATGTTTGTTTGATGCTTTTTACTATAAATAGTGAGTTAGTTTGTTCTTTAGCGTACAACCCAACTTTTACCACTTTTATGTTTTCTGTATTGTTGAACACATATTTAAGCTCGTAACCGAGCTTCCAGATTAATTAACGTGATAGAGAGAGAGACTTTGTTTTTCTCTCACTAAACTACTTTGTTCTCGTTTATATGATATCAGAGCTTCTTAACCGTTTTTCAGCGGTTTTCACTCGACGACGGTGAGGTGAATGGGATTTCATGATTTGTTCTTCTCAGATGACGACGACGCAAAAAAAGGAATCAGATAATCCAGGTGCTAGTCTTGTCACTACACCATTGAACGGATTCAATTACAGGACGTGGAGTACGTCCATGAAGAAGGCCTTAGCGGCGAAACATCGACTTGGATACATTACTGGCAAGATCCAGATTCCAGCTGAGGATGCGCCAGAATATGAAGAGATTCTGAGCGCCAACGCCATGGTTGAGTCCTGGCTTTTAAACTCGATGACGACAGATTTGCATTATGCTTTTTTGTATGTATCTTCTGCCAAGGATTTGTGGGATAAACTTGTAAATCGGTTTGGCGACTCTACAGGACCTCAGGAGTATCAGATTCGACAGGAAATTGGAAGCATTTCGCAAGGTAATTCTAATCTCTCAATGTACTTCACCAAACTGTGCAAATTATGGGATGAATTGCAGTGCATTATACCAGTGCCTCAGTGCATCTGCGGGTGTTGTACATGTGGTGTTTCTGGAAAAATTATGAAGATTAATGATAATGCCAAGATCATTCAGTTTCTAATGGGATTGAATGAATCTTACAATCATGTTAAGAATCAGATTCTCATGATGGACCCGTATCCGAACATAGATAAAGTGTATTCCATGCTAATGAATGTTGAGAGACAAAAGCAGGTTTTGGATTCTTTTGGTGACATAACCGATGGGAGTGCTCTTATGGTTAGTCCTGGATATACAGCAAAAGCTGCTGTAGGGAAACTGGGTGGCAAAAAGAAAGAGTGGAAAGTTGAGAAAGACGAAAAAAAAATGCTCTTTTTGCAAGATGAATGGACATACTTAGGATACATGTTTCAAATTGCATGGGTATCCAGAATGATATGTTGATTTAAAGAAGCGACAGAAAAAGTCTGGTGGGAAGCTTGGACAAGTAAATTTGGCAGAAACACCATTTGAAGAGAGTGATGATGATACCGATGGATTGAGTGTGAGGGTCATTATTCGGCAGGAGTTATCAAAGATGTTAAAAGAGCAACCGCAAATACAGATGCCGCACATGGAAACAGTGAATTTTGGTGCTGAATTTGCAGGTAACAATTCTGCTTTTGAACAGATCATAGGAAATAAAGGGACTTGTTGGATAGTGGATACGGGCGCTAGTGTCCATCTTTCAGGAAATGCTTCCTTGTTTAGTAAGTTGATTCCATTGCTGAAGCCATCCACTGTTAGTTTACCAGATGGCTCATTTAAGACAGTTAACATGATGGGAGACATCAGGCTTAGCAAAGATATTCTGTTGAAGCATGTCTTTTATGTTCCAAGCTTCAAACATAACTTGCTATCTATGAACAGACTTTTGAGACATAACGATGGTGTTTTCACTTTCTACCCATCATGTTGTGTTTTACAGGACCTGCAGTCTAACCGAAGGCTAGCTGTTGGACAAGCTATTGGTCATCTATACTACTTAACTGAAGCTTCTTTTCTTAATACTGTATTAGATGGGTTGGTTTCTGTCAAAAGGAATAACAATACCACTGATGTGTATAGTTTGAATAAGGATGTCGAGGATGTTAACAGTGTTGCTTCTATTGATTTGTGGCATAGAAGGTTGGGGCATCCCTCATTTGAGGTTGTACATAAAATTTCTTTTCTGAATAAAACCGTGAACAATTCAGCTACTGCTTGTGATGTGTGTGCCAAAGCAAAACAGTCTCGCATACCATTTCCTGTTAGTGACAGCCATAGTCAGCTACTCTTTGAACTAATTCATGTTGATGTTTGGGGTCCTTATCGTAGACCATCATTAACAGGCGCATTTTATTTCTTAACAATTGTTGAGGATTGCAGTAGAGTCACATTTACATTTCTCATGCAAACCAAGGATCAAGTTAGCTCAATTCTTGCCAAATTTGTTCCTATGGTGAAAACTCAGTATAATTGTACTATTAAGATTGTTCGATCGGATAATGGAGGAGAATTGATTGGATCTAATTGTCAGCAAGTTTTTGTTGATCATGGTATTATCCATCAACGTTCTTGTGTCTATTCCCCGCAGCAAAATGGCTGTAACATCCCGTTACCGATGTGAGGGCATATTGGTATTTGGATGGATCGAGCAGTAAGTGCATTCATAATTGAATTGCACATATAGATTGCCTCTGCATCAGTGATTAATGAGTTAATTGCACATGCATATACATAGCGACATGCATTCATGATTGTTCCAGCATTTAAATTGT
>JANZLD010000004.1:922344-936119 GCA_026413575.1 Erythroxylum carthagenense
CGACTTGGTTAGGTCGATGTCTTCAACCAGTGAGTGGTTTAGTTGAGAAGCGTTAATCTAGTGAGGATTAACCAGAAAAAGGTCATAGTTTCCGTCTGTATTCCCTGTGTCACCCTATAACGGACCATAGGGCTTACGAGTGAAGGGTGGAAATAATACAAGAAACTATGTGGTCGGAGGTGGGGGCCTCCTCTACGATAATGCCACGTCATAGCTTCTATTCGTTTTTGTTTAGAATTATTTTAGTTTTTAATTAATATTGAAAATTTTTAAAATTCAACAATTGAATTTTAAAATAATAATAATAATAATAATCTTGTAAAGAAGAGGCGTTAGTAACCTCTCAAATATTAGTCATTATATTATTATGTCTTCATATTTATAAAATATAAAATTTATTTTGTTCGAATAGAGTTATTAAATTTTTTAAAGTTTAAACACTTAAATTAATTTTTTTAAAAATAGACCTCAATAAAATATTTAAAATTTATAATTTGTTATCCCAATTAAAGTTAACTATTTTCCAATTATTGAAAAATTCAACCGTAAAAAACTTAAATCGTCTATTTTTTAATTCAATTTTCAACTTTTCGATTTGATTTACTTTAATAAGTATTGTTGTTAAAAACCAATTAGTTTATTAATTAATAATTCAAATTTCATAAATTAGTAAGTTCTTATAAAATAAAATAATTAATTAATTTTTATTTAATAATTTTCAATTAAACTTTAAATTATTTAATAGACGTGATCGAGTTGGTGGAGTGGGGGGCATGAAATCAAAAGATCTTGTATTCGAATCTCTTACCTACGCTCTCTCGATCGAGCTTGTCGTACAAGGTTTGCCTAATACAGAATATTCAATTGGCGTGATTTACAGGCTATTGCGTCAATCCGAAAGTTTACTCAGTATTATCCAAATGATAGCGACTGCAGATTCTTCCGTTAAAAAAAAGAATAATTTTTTTAAATTTTATTTAATTTTTAAAGGGTTTAATAAAGATAATATCTGTTGAATATTTTAAACCTTAAACATTTTATCATATCTCTTTAACTTTCAATATAGATTTTAAAATGTTGCTATTTTCAAATGTAGATTAAAAAAATTTACATTCATATAATAGTTTTCGAAATCACGCAAGGTCCATAGCAATGGTTGAGATTCGCCAATGACCTTACTACTTAAAACTCTTATAATTGAAACATAAAAGATGACTTTATTAGCAACCTTTTGTAAGTAGAAGAGAGAGACACGTACAAGTTTGAGAATCTACTCTGTACAGAAAGAGATTCACGCACTTTCAATTTGATGTAACGATTCCTAAAACTTCATCATTGCCACCAACCAAAGCAAATCTAATAATTACACTTTCTTATTGGACCTTTACCAAAATTGGTCCAAACCCTAATTAGGCGTTGCTATTTACAATTTAACCTTAAAACTGTTATCTAAATCCCAACTTTTCTCTATGGTGCTTATTCAGCATCTTCTTGGCCGTTGCTCTGAAAGGACACGTGGAGCTAACAAACCCGTTGACCAAGTGTAGGTAGGTGCTCAACTCGTGACACGTGGCAACATCCCTTTTGTTGAGGTACGGTGACTCTTTGCTGCTCAGTCTTAACTCACGTCCCACGTCAGCGTAGACCCACGGCGTGTCCTCCACGCGCCTCGGCAACCAGCTTGGAAGGCCCCCCTCCTCGTCAATGGCCACAAAGCCAGGCACTTTTGTGATGAGATCATCGGAGTTCACGATGCGTAATATGCGGGTCCCACTTTTGTCCAGCTGGCACCTGAAGCTCTTGTTCCCGACACGTGGCCCTCCGAAGGAGATCACAGTCACCATTGGTGCATTCGGGAAAGTGGAGTTTATATCGCACGCCGTGAGCGTGGCGAGTGCTGCACCGAGGCTATGACCGCTGATCGTGAAACTGAGAGGCTCATCACCGTACATTTGAATGACTCTCCAGATCTCCTCCCTAACCATGTCTCGTAGACTAGGACACGTGGCGGTACCTGAAGTGTAGATGCTCTGAAATCCTCTCTCTACCATGGGCACCCCCACATTATTACTATCGTCATCTTCATTCAAACAAGTTAAGGTGGCGCGTAGATTCTCAAGCCATTCCAAGCAAGTAGCAGTACCTCTGTAAGCAATCACCACGTCGCGGCGCCCCAGTCGTGAAATCTCCTCCTTGTCCTGGCAAACGGCGACGTATCCAATCCAGCTGGACCGAGTCGACACCCAGCTCGGAGCCCTGTCAAACCAACTCGGCAATTGTATCCCACAAGTGGCTCGGAGGTTCTTCGTCATACGATAACCGGTTTCACCGATTCTACACCTGTTCAACAGCGAGTTTCTCGGGTACTTACAGTTGGCATACGTAGGTGAAGAAGGGTCAAAGTCGAATGATCGATAAGCTGCCTCTACGAACTGCCCGTACCTCAAAATCTCCTTGCGTAAAGTATCATCAAGAGGGTCAAGCAAGCCCTCCCAGTTATTAAGTCCCTGATACTCCATCCAGTTCTTCCTTAGTCTCGGCGAGGGATTACAGGTCAGACTGGAGAGAGCTGATGGATGTTTAATCCGATGCAGGGACTCCATGGGAGAGTAGCTTTGTGTTGGTAATCTTGTAGAGGTAGTACAGCAACTAGGTCTAGCACTAGCAGTGATGTTTTCCAGGTGTTTCGAAGCAGAGGGTAATGTGCATGAGGGCCTAGATGATATAGTAAGCCTCATTGTTCCAACTTCGAAACTTAATTTTTTCGGAGTTGGAGGCTAATGTTTTTGGATGCTTCATTCGACACTTGGAACATTTATAGGAAAAGGCCAAGTACCATAAATAGTGGACGGCGGTGCATGCACAACACGAGATAACGAAGCATATATAATAGGAAGTGTAAGAATGTAAAACACAGTAGTACTAAATGACTGATCATTACATTAAGTCTGAATTCCTGTAATGAAGCGAGTCTGGAATAGTAACACTAAGAGAGTAAACGATAGAAAAAGCTAAAGCAAAACGAGTGAGTGCAATTATTGGAATTTGATAACAGAAAAAAAAAAAAACGGCTGGGGAATTTTTCAGTTGTTGGTTATTTTTTTACATTAAAAATATATATTTGGGTTGACTTGGGGTCCACCGTCAAAACCCCGTTTACAAAATGACGAATTTGTCTTTCCGTCGTTTCCGACCAGTGAGCATAATAAGGACAACGTAGGGAAGGCACGGGCACTGGCACGTGTAACTCTCAGACCGCGTAGCTGATTCGGCTCCATTCAAGTTTTGTTTTGGCGCGGCTTTTAGAGTTTAGCTTGATAACCAGTAGTAAAGCTGACATGTATTTTTTATCTCCAAAGTCGTGCTTATATGTGGCTTTTCGATAAAAACTTACTTGAGCGGATCCACGTTAATTATTTACTTATTTACTTATTTAATTTTTGATTTAAATTATTTTAATAATTTTTAAGACTATCAATTTATTAAATTGATATATTAATTTTTGTAAATTAAGAAGTTTTTATAAATTAAAATAAGTTAATTAGTTTTTATTTCATAATATTTTTAATTAAACTTTAAATTTTTAAATAAACATAATATAATATTTTTAATCATATTTTAAATTTTAAATTTTTTAAATATTTAGCCTATTTTATGACGGTTTAATATCTATCTTTAATTTTCGATTTGCTTTTAATTTTTTTTACTATTTATTTTACATGATAGTCTTCAATACTTACTTTAGATTTGCCTATCAAATTAAGTCCCATTAAAGATATATTTCCCTTCAAAGTTTCCTTTTTTTTGTTTCTTATCCAAATGATCCACTCAAACTATAACCAGAAATGAAGAAATTAAAGAATATTCTGTGAGAGAAAGCAAGAAAATTATACTTTTGAGGGATTCCTTATTTATTTTTATTTTTTTTACCTACGAGATGTTTTAGGAGAGTCTCAACTATAAAAAGGTACTTTTAAGTTATTCACATCCAGACTAATCCTCAGTCAAGTCAGATAGATTTCTTACGAAAGACAAAACTCTAACCTTAAATTTTAAACAGCTGCATATAGAAAAAAAAGATTCGAATCCACTTAAATCAAAAGAACCCTTTATTAATTCACCTTAACTTTGAGGTTTTGTTGACTCCTTATTGGTGCATATAAGATGAGCTACAGGGACCATTGCTTGTCTAATCCGACTTAACTGTACTCGACTGACTTTACACGTTAAGCAAGATGAGTGTTTTTGTTTTCTTACAATGGAGAGAAAAAATGAGACAAATTATATGATTAGTTTAGGTAGGCTAATCCGAGCCTTATCCTCTAAAAGCAAGATGAGTTTTTATGGGAATAAAGTAAAGTAAAGCACGTACTACTCATATCATTAGTTCGATAAAAACTAATTAGTACTAAACCAACTAAAGTGGGTGATTTTGTTCCATATCCTAATCCTAATTCAACTTTTTGTGGAAACCCCCTTTTAGTTGATTGAATTCTACACTTGGATCTTCGAGCAGCCGTAAATGGTGGACAACCCTTTTTTGATCATCGCCTTAATTTCGTTGGAATCAAGATCGAGCTTCGTACCCGATCCTAAAGGACTTCAAGGTGGTGTAAATTTTGTTTACTAATCAGACACGTTGCAAAAGCCAAGCACGATTTGGACGTTTTGTTTGATGTGACACAGAGTAGAAGAGGCTCTTCAAATGCAAGCCAAGGCCAAGGCCAAGTCAAGCCAAGCGAAGACAAGCATTAATGGACTCGTTAAACCTCGCGCAATTCATCAGATCCTTTCAAGAACAAGATAATGTGTTCCTCGTGCAATTCCGAACTTGTTTTGCCCTAAAACTCCTTCCACTACCTTCAAAAGATCGAACCACACCAACTAAAACATGGGTTTGGTTTGATTCTTGCAAAGATATTCTCCTCTCTCTCTACCCTTAAAAAGGTAATTATCTTCAAAAGTTGACATCTAAATTTGTGATCTAAAGCCTCGTGCTCTTCCACTTTTCCCAAGGGCTTGTGCATTTTCACTCCCTCCTTTTCGCCATACACTAAGAAAGGTAATTATCTCCAAAAGTTGACAGCCAATTTCGTGTGTCTAAGATCTGAAATCAACGAAAGGCTCCGTACTTACTTGCAGATCCATTCCGGATTCTGAAAGATAATTTCATTTTGTTGCTGCTTTGGAAGCACAGCATGTGATAAATATGCCACTTTGTTTAGTGGAGGATTTGACAGCAGGAAATGAAATATCTCGTTCTACCTCTTGCAAAGACAGCTTTGGAGAAGACTATAATTGGAGATTGGCATATCTGTGCTCTAAACAAGAATGTTTTATGTCGAGAAACAAATATCTGAAACATCATTCGCAAATTAGGAATTGTTGTGTTGCTGAAGAATCGGATTCGAAGTTTCTACTTTTTGCAGCGAACAACTAAGAAGAGAAAAAAGTCAAATCGCATAGAAAATACAAATTTTAAATAAATCGTTAAAAGGGTTTATATCATCATTCCTACCATCACATCCTGTCCGAATTTTTGTAATAAAGCAGAGTTTATAAAAGTGCTATAATACGCAGCTTTATTCCCGCATGATAGAAAGGTTATATAATTTCTATTTACATTTAAAAATTAAGAGATATGATTTAAAACTTTTGTTCACTGTATGTGACTCGTCTTATAGAAATATTTTAAAAATAGTTGTGAAAATTTTATTTTAGTATATAAAATTTTGAATTAAATATCTAAATCTTCAAAATTTTAAAAAGTTAATTTTCTTAATATTCTATGAATAAAAAGAGAGCAGATCTGTTGTTCCCATCTTATTGTGCTCTTTGTGTCTGAATAAATTCTAGCCATCCATTACAATAAGTTAGATAGTTGGGATTTATTCAAGCACAGGGGGTATAGCAGAATGAGAATATCAGATCTGAGGCCCGATAAAACATATGAAGAGTAACATTTAAATAATTCTTCATCTTTGTTAATATAATTTTTGATTCTCATATTACAAACCCATTAATAATTATACATGCAAAATATAATTACTCGTTTAAAAATGATGTAAAAAATATCTCGTAAATCTTCTAAATATCAATTTTTACATATTTCATGAATAACATCCACAAAATATTAACGAGCAACAATCTTTTAAACTAAATTATTCAATTTTTAAAAATTTAGACACTTAATTTAAAAAATTTTAAAAGTCAATCACTTAAATATAAATTATACTCACACCTCTTCTCGTTCATTCCATAATTTCCTCATATCACATTAGCATCTTTTGCTTTCTTACAAAATATCATCCCATTCCTTTTAAGAGCAATTTTTAGACGGGGGATGTCAAATTTCTCATGGAATATTGTTTTAGCCATTTTTGGTTAGAGTTTGAGATACATAAAATTCATCATTTCTAACTTAGAATATTGTTTTAGCCATTTTTGGTTAGAGTTTGAGATATATAAAATTCATCATTTCTAACTTAGAATTCTGTGGCTACTGTAAACTAACCTATCTACATATAACAATCAAAGATGCATATCCACGTATTTAATTGATCGTAGCTTCATACTTTTTGTATACATTTAACCTACCTTCAAAGATAACGAGAGACGAACCAAAGATAAGTAATGAACCTTCAAATTCCTCTTGAAGCCAGTTTATATGTGTGTGTGTATATATATATATAACTTTATCCAAATTTGTCATTTAACTTAATTTAGTACGATTACCCAACAATTGGTATATAATTCACGAATTATTACGTAATTTGTCTAAGTATTTTAAAAATCAAACCGGTTTAGTTAATTTAGTCGTAAAAACTTTGAACTGTTCAGTTTTTTTGTTACAATTTATCTTAATAACTTTTATTATTAAAAACTTATCAATTTATTCACTAATGGACTAATTTTTTATAAACCAATCAATTTCTATAAGTAATAATAAATTAATTAGTTCTTATTTAACAATCTACTTCTTCAATCAAATTTGTTCAAAGAGTAAAGATATTCTCATTCTTTAATTATATTTTAATATTTTAATTTTGATATATCTTTATTATATATCGGTTGAACTTTTAAACTTTAAATTGCTTATTTGGTTTAATTTTCAATTCAATTATTAAAATATTGATTTATTTGTTAATTTAACAGATATTTATTTATAAATATTTTTAGAAAATAAATTAAAATTTTATTTATTACATTCATGAGATCCATATTCACATTTTAATTATGAACAGCAACATAAAATTTCTATATTTCTTTCTGTTAAACTATTTTATATCCCATGTGACTTATAATTTAGGTCCAATGAAATGTACCTAAAATAATAATTATTAGGTATTAAATAACGGGTCACAGGCCTTTTTCTTCTTTCTTTCAACATTAAATCATCGTACTAGTTTGTGAGCTATCATGATGGTTCGTAAAACAACACAATGATTGGAACAATTGGTGTATAAGTTTTAGAAAAACTTATGAATATATTATGAATTATTATCTTAAAGAAGAAATATTAACGAAAGAAAGAAAATGGGGAATAAAAAGTTTTAAAGACAAAACACAAAATGATGGATACAGACAGGCACAAAATCATTCAATCCATAAATATTTTGTACTTTCAAGTTTCAAGTTTCAACTCGGTTCATTTTAAACAATAAATTTTGATTAATTTAGTTTTGTTTTCGTTGATTTTGATGGGTGTGACGTCCCTATCCAATTTCAACTCGCATGAAAAGCACGATCTCTGCAACCTGGAACGCTTTTTGATCATGACTTCTTTGGAGCCATGATGATTTGGATGATTAGAGGCCAAGTCAATCAAAGCAATCATTCCTCACCCCCTAAATTTTGAAAGCTTCGTCTTCTTACCAGATTCGTGTACTGTTCAGCCTTCCTTTCCGGCCTCGTTGTGTAATTACTGCCACGCAATGGACGGTGAGGTGATGCACTGGCTCATGAAAAGCCAAGTTCCTGATCAAGCCATGCTTTTGGACCTTTAAACACTTCATATATTCGTAATTAAAAATATTTTAGTAAATACCGATATTCTAAAAATTAATTAAAGATTAAAAAATAATTCGGTTTGATTTTAAGTTATTGAAAAATACAAATTAAAGAGATTGAATTTGTCATTTTGAAAGATTGTTATAATATTAAAATATGTAGGTTTTTTTGACAATTTTGTTTTGTTGATAAGTATCCGTGGATTAATCTAACGAGATTCGGAGGTATAAATTTAGCACGTCTATTTTTAAAATCCTTGTCAGCCTAGACACGCATTACTTTTAGGAGCTACTAATGCCAGTAGTAAAGCTCATTCACCGAAATCAGCAAGGCATTTTGAACCGCAGAATAATGCGATAATTAATTTAATTTCAATTTTTTAGTTTTCATCTGTACCCAAAAAAAAAAAATATGTGTAGGTTAAATTCATTGGTTGTTATAATTAGTATCCTGGGCCAAACAAAGAAGTCGTCTCTTTGGTCCCATTCCAATCACTGAGGTAAGTGACATCTGCCAAAGATATCCAGCGAGAGTGACATACCATTAAAGTAAGTACTGTACCTATATTGTCCTGCTCTCTCCCATCACCACTTCATTGACCAAATAACAGGCAACCGGCCAAGTTTTTATGCAGTTGAAATATCAAATAATATGTTAATAGCCTTTTTATAATTTATATTTCAAATTTTGATATTTAATAAAGAGATAACATATTTAAAAGATTTGTTCAATTTAGTCCTCAAACTTTTATATTTTTTAATTAAGTAACTAACTTTTTAAAACGTTAATAATTCAGTTCGAAAAGTTATTCTTAATGATACGACATATTTATTAAATATTATGTAAATGTCCATCTATTAGTTATAATAGTAAAAATTAATAGTTCAACCTGAAATTTTAAGGCAATTGAAAAATGTAAAAGTTTATGCATTAAACTAAAAAATCTAAAAAAATTGAATACTTTTAAGATTAGTTAATCCTTTTAGGTGTAAGATGTAATCATAAACCTCTTCAAATTTCGCATATTATCAAGATTTTTATTGAATTATTGTTGTTGTTATTGTTATTTTAATACATTAACAAATCAAAATTAAGTAATGAATTTAATTTCACTATATTTTGGAGAGCTTAAAAGAATTATGTAATTTTTGGGGAGCTTAAAAGAAATCATAATAAAAGCTATGACTTCTACTGCTTTTAACATATTTTTGCAGTGTTTTCTCCAAATTGCCCATCGTTTTCCATAATTTAATGTTGAGGACTGATTTAGCAGAATGGTTGGTCCCAAAACGCAGACGATAATGAAGAAGTTCCGTACTTTGGGAATCATTATCGGTAAATCCAAAGGAGCTTTTGCCCTTTGTTATCCCCAAATATCTTTTCTGATGGGACGCTACTACCGAATGGTTGATCATCTCTTTGAATAATTGGTTACTTATATCATACCGATTTTGTTCACACTCGGATCTTAATTTTCAATTCTAAATTTGTAATATTTGATCCAGATCCTTATTATGACTTTTAATAATTATAAGAATAACAAATTAAACAATGTCTATCTTTTTAATTTTTTAAAAATATATAAATTGTCTAATAAAATTTTTAATATTTAAAATTTCAATCGTCGAATTTTAAAAAATTAAAAGAATAAATAATTTTAAATATGTTAATACAAATACCTAATTTTTTATGCTGAATATTCGATAACCAGTTATAACCAGATAAGAATAGTAACCAATTGTAACACAAATCGATCGTAGAGGAACCATTCCTTTTCGTACGGGTGAGCATTATTAGGGCCGGCCCGATTACCCGGCCCGACCCGGCCCGAATTAATTCGGGTAAAGAAATTACCTAATTTGGGTAATTCGGGCCGGCTCGGATATTACCCGAATTATTTTCGGGCCGGGACGGGTAACTTCTAAAAAATTCGGGCCGGCCCGATTACCCGAATTAGGTTTAATAAAATTATAAAATAGGGTAATTAAGATAATTCGGGTAAATCGGGTCGGGATAATTTGGGTAAATCGGGCCGGGTAAATAAGTAATTCGGGTAAATCGGGCCGGGTAATTTCGGGTAATTAAAAGTTCGAGTTCGGGCCGGATAAGAGAAACAAATTTCGGGTAATTCGGGCCGGGCCCGAACAGTGAAAATCCAGCCCGAACTACCCGAATGCTCACCCCTACCTTTTCGAATCCGTTCAACTCATGCAATTTCGTTTTTGTCAATACTTCTTGCAATGAGTACTTGAATTCTTTTTATATTTGCCTGTTCTGTTAATTCAACCGTCACTTTTAGCATTTTATAAAATGGAACTCTATTATTTAATTGTCTTACTAATAAATTTTGCAAGAATATTAGGGTTTGTAAGGATTTGCAATTCTTGTAATAGTAATTTTGGCTTTTCGATTCACATAATTCATACAATTCTCTAATTATATTTACACTTATTGTAAATTATGTTCATATTATTCACAATTATTAAATTGCTTATAAAGCAAAAAATTACAATTTCTACCAGCAAAAAATTACAATTTCATAAATAGTACAAGTGAGTAGCAACTAAAGATAATGTTACCCTCCTTACCTCTTACGATTTCCAAGTACTCTTGAGAATGGTCTAGTTGGTGAAGTGGAGAAGTATATAGTTAAAAGATTCTGTATTCGATTCCCTCTATTTATACTTTTTCGATCAAGCTTGTCATATAGGGCTTGTTTAGTACGGAATACTTGATTGACGTAATTTGCAAGTTATTGTATAAATTCAAAAATTGACCCAATGTCCATATAACAAGTAACAAATGCGGGTTCCTCAGTTTTCTAAAAAAATCCCAACATTATGGCAAGTTGACAACGTAGTAGTTGAACACTACATGAAGGGATGGCATGTTATAGGTGTGAAAATGATTTCTATTAGTGGGCTTTTTACCAAATTTTGCAATTTAGCCCAATAATGTCTACTCAAAAAGTATGAAAATGAAGCAACTCGAGCCCTTTCACGGTTCTAGTGCTTTTTCACTTTACGCCTAAGGTTGACTTATTTTAAATTAAGGATATTAATCATATCAATAAAAATAACTGTTTAACTTAATTTACACGAATTTTAAAATTTTATTCATTAAATTAAAAAATTAAAAAAATTAAAAACTTATTAATCAATTATTCCTTTCAAATTATACAAAATATCCTAACACATTACAAATTTAAAAAGATATTTTTATGTTAAATGTTTATGTCATTTCAAATGTTACTATAAATTGCTATAAAAATATCTTGTAATGCTACAAATTTATAGAAATAGTTTTTATGTTAAGATTTTAAGTTATTTCATCAAGTATGATAAAATTTCACAGATAAATACCAATGTTTTAAAAATTGGACCAGAAGTTAAATCGGTCAAACAACATATTTAAGATTTAAAATATT
Source organism: Erythroxylum carthagenense (assembly GCA_026413575.1). Classification (NCBI taxonomy): domain Eukaryota; kingdom Viridiplantae; phylum Streptophyta; class Magnoliopsida; order Malpighiales; family Erythroxylaceae; genus Erythroxylum; species Erythroxylum carthagenense. Next base: position 933,782 of record JANZLD010000004.1, read on the forward strand.
CAATTGGTACTAGATCATCATAATATCAGTTAAAGCTTTAATAAAATTAAATTATTTGAAAAATTATTGAAGAAGAAAATCTTTACTCATCGAAAAATTTTCAGTTTGATTGAAAATGCAGATATTAAATAAAAATTAATTAATTTAGTTTAGTTTAAAAAATTAATTAAATGATTAGCTTTTAACAATAAAGATTATTAAACTAAACTGAATCGAATAGTTAAAAATCGAATAAAAAATAAATAAGTTTAAACAGTTAAATTATTAATTTAAGTAAAATGTAATTAGTTAAGCTCGAATTTAAAATTTGAATTGAGTTATTATAATAATGATGTTTAAATATTTATATTATATTTATTTTTTTTACAGAAATTTAATACAAATAAATTTTAAAAATAAAAATAGGGAAAATTTTTGTATATTTTACCCCAACTCTTTATCTGTCATGCAAAATACTCATTGAGTCACTGATAGCTCAGGGACTCCCTCAATGTCAAAGTACTCATAAATGACTTGTTCTTCATTAAATTCATTTTTTGTCCGATTTAAGGATTATTATGGGGAAAAGATATTTTGTTTGAGACAGTACAGTACTTGAAGTTGGACTTTTGGAGAGTCTCAAATTGCAGGCGCGAAAGAGATGGGTTAGGTTTTTATTATTTGAGGCATGCAGACAACAAATTATGTATTTCAGGAGCCTACGTTCCTCACAACATGCAACTCAATTCTCTAGGACAGCCACGTGCATTTGTCTTTGGTGGTCGTTAAACATTAGTATCAACTCCAATCGGAAGCCACGTTATCATCCTATTGTATACTCTTTTTTTTTCTAAAATAAAATTCGTTTTAAAGATATTTTAATTATTCAAAATAAGAATAGTTCATATTATTATTCACAAAATATCATCCTACACTGAGCTAAGTTTTAAAACACATCTTGTTAAGACTTTTCTAATTGGCAATAAGTGGATTAACCGACCAAGCTGATATGATAATTTTTTTTTTTTTTGATGTGGGATACTCATAATTGGGTATTCTCAACATTCTACCTCACATGTGAGTCTCTTTTAACATTGGCAATATGAAGAAGTACGTAAACAATCCTCATATGGGCTGAACTTTTGATTGAGGTTAAATAGGTCCCCTTTTGGAACTAATGATACTACTGGGCCACTTGCTCCATGCAGATTCCAAAATCTTCCCTCGTTGCTTATGGGTAGAATGTAGAGCTGATTAACAAAAATTAAGATTAGGACTAATCATCAGCTCATCGTCAAAATAACTAGAATTAGTCATTGGTTAGTTGATCCTTATCATTTATTCACCCTTTAACATCTTCATTTTTAGACAATCTAGACACTAACATATCTCTCTTACAATCTATTAAGAATTAATTATTAAAAAATCAAATTTTATAATATTAAATTTTACTTTAAAAAGTGACATCAAAATATTTTAACTTTTAACTTTTTATAAAAAATAATCCAATTTAAGTTCTTCGTTAACGAGGATGACATAATTTAACACATCATTAATATTTTCACTAAGTAGCTTTCGAATATTTTTATTACTTAATAAATTATAAATATAACAAACTCTAAAATAATTATAGGCCCTTTCATATATTTTGCTTAGTTTTTTAAATAATAAAATCCATTCTTTAGACAAATGTAATATATTACAAAATTGAATAAAGATTTAGATTTTCTTACATTTTTTAAAAAATTATGAGTATTTTTGTAAATTAAAATTGAATATGACACCTAAAAATTTTATGGCTTATAAAAAAATTGAAATTTGTCAGATTTTCAAATTTAAAATTAATTTAAATCAAAATTTCTGGATCTTTAATTAATTTATACAACATGAATTTAAACCTCTAATCTTTATTGAGTACACAAGCAATGCATTATTTGTTACACATGCATGTGTAAAGGAAGTACATACATAATCCTTAATAATATGATAATATGGTATTTTAAATAATTTATCGGACAATTTTATGAATTTAAGTTAACTAATAATCTATTTGATCCAAAAAAATTGCTAAAATTGTAATTTTTACTACACGCTGGAGGTAAAATTCAAGTTGACTGATCGATCGGGAAGGCCTTAGCTCTTCGGTTGGGTTACCTCTTTACAATACGCCTTTCCGTTATCTTGGTGTTCCCATCACGTCGGGCAAGCCTCGGTTCTCTGATTTTTTGCCTCTTTTGGAGAAGTTAACGAGCCGAATCAATTCTTGGCAAAATAGGTTCCTCTCCTTTGCGGCCCGAGTCAACTTGATTGTTACAGTATTAAGCAGTATGCATGTGCATTGGGCTGCTCATATGACCAC
>JANZLD010000004.1:938478-964830 GCA_026413575.1 Erythroxylum carthagenense
ATAAATATTCATACAATTATATAATAACTACTTACTTACTTATATCTACTCATATTACACTGCAAGGGCAATATTGTCATTCATACTATTTTTTGGTTCTGTCCATCAAAACCAAACACATTTCTGTCCTTGGGACAAGGATAATTTTATCTGTCCCGTCCACCACAATCAAACACCTAACTGTCCCCAGTTTTTGTTCTGTTCCTTCTTTTCTGTTCCGTCTTTTTCTGCCTCTACCTCCTGAAAACAGCAACCAAACACAACGTTGGTCTTAGGTAAAGACAGAAAGAGCACCTGCTTGAGACTTACTTTTGATTAACTTCTATTTTATCTCAATTTATTTTTTATAATGACCCATTTTTTATTCTTATAAAAGTAAAAAGAGGAAAAATAAAATACTTTATTTAGTTTAATCAGGCCTATAAAATGTAAAAAACGACCGTGGCGAGAGTAGCTCCTAGACTGTGCTCGCTGCTGGTCGTAGGTCTGGAGGAGTCTTCTGATTTCTTCACATACCATGTCTTGTAGACTGCGACACATTGGTGTTGCCAGGTGTAAAGGCTCAATCACCACGGGACAGCAAGCGTTAATCAGACACGCTGTCGATCGGAAGTGAAGGGAGGGAGGCGCATAGGTTTTCAAGTCATTCAAGGCAAGCGGCAATGCCTCTGTACGCGCTACGCAATCACCACGACTCTATATCCAAGCCTCAAAATCTCCTCCTTGCTCCGACAGACTGTCACGTAACCAATCAAGCTGGACTGAGTTCCGTCCAGCTGGACTTGATACTTTTCGATCCAATCCAGCAATGCGATCTTGGGAACCGACATGTGGCGTAAATTGGTGAAAATGGGTTAAAGTCGAAAGACTTATATGCAGCTTCAGTGAAGTGGTCGTATAGGAGGGTTCCTTCACCAAAATTATCATCGAGGGGATCAAGCGAACTTTCCCAATTCTTAAGACCTTGATATTCCATTCATTTATTGCGCAATTTGACGTGGAGTTTTTGAGTGGAGCAAAATGTTGTATGAAATATGGCCTGATATTGTAGCCCAAATTTTTTATAAGCTTATATTGAACTTGGTTTAAGGTTTTCTTAGTTTAATAGTATATTAAATCTTAACTGTTATTTTAATACTTGATTGACGTACAAGATTTAATGTCAATAAAGAAGTGTATATAAACTAGTCATTTCTCTAACCTAATTAAGTGCAGACAAAACATAAATACAGAAAGAGTAGATATTTGTGCATTGAGTTATCCATCAAACTATCGTACAAAAATGGGAGTCAAAAGAGAGAATCGTAATCAATAAAAGCTTTCTTTTTTACATCATGACGAATTTCACTCAAGATAAATGATTTATTTGCTTCATCTATGTGGCTATTATTACATTCAAGATCTGAATAGGCACGAATGATTTATGATTTATGATTTATGCATGTTTTAGATCTTGAATTGGCGTTATTAGAAGATAAGCCTTTTGACCTTAATGATACCAATACAGAGGCTGAAAAGGCACACTATAAGGCGTGGACAAGGTTTAACAGGCTATGTTTGAACTTTATGCAAATGATGATTGCCAACAACATTAAATCTACTCTTCCTAGTACTAAAAATTAGGATGCTAAAGATATTTTTAAGCTTGCAGATGATAAGTTTCGTTCTGCCGATAAGGAAATTACGGGGACACCTATGACTGAACTCACAACCATGAAGTTTGATGGGACAAAGAGTATGCAGTAGCATGTCCTTGATATGACGAATATCGCAACAATATTTAAGATACTGGGTATAGCTATGGAAGACTCCTTCTTAGTGCAATTTATCATGAACCACTTCCTACTGAATTTGGACCGGTCCACATCAATTATAACACATTGAATGATAAGTGGAGTATTGATGAATTGTCCAGTAAGCTTTATTTAGGAGGAAGCGAGATTAAAAAAAACAAGGTGTTCATTTTATTAACCTAATGGGTCAAGAAGCTAGAAAGAAACTCAAACCAAAGGCCAAGAATTTTAAGAAGAAAGGACCTGCTAAAGTTCCACAGGTTGTTGATGGTGAAAGGAAGGGAAAAAAAGTTAGATAAATTCCACTTCTACAAGAAAGAAGGACATTATCAGAAAGATTGTCTGAAACGTAAGGCTTGGCTAAAAAAGAAATGAATATATTATGTTTTTGTATGCTTTGAATCAAACTTATCTGAAGTTCATTCTAATACTTAGTGGTTTGATTCTGGTGCCACTACTCATGTTTCCAATATTATGCAGAGATTGCTTACAATCCAAACTATAAACCTAACTAGCAACTTTCTGTTATGGGAAACCAAATGAAGACCCATATTGAAGGTGTAGAGACTTACAAGTTGACAATAGATACTAAGCATCACATGGATCTAATGAACAATCTCAATGTACCTTCAAGTTTTAGAAATTGAATTTATGTTTCTAGACTTGATGCTAGTGGATATACCTTTAAGGGTGCACATGATTGTTTTAATTTGTATAAGAATAATTCCTTTATTAGTTATGGAATGCATATTGACGGTTTATATAAATTGAAACTTTGATGATGCTTTTTCTGAATCCTTATTTATTGTCAATCATAATGTTGGAATAAAACGTAGTTTAGAGAATGAACATTATGCTTACTTGTGGCATAAATGTTTGGGTCATATATCTAAAGAAAGGTTAGAAAAATTAGTAAAGAATGAGATTCTATTGAATCTAGATTTTACTGATCTTAGCTTATGTGTGGAATGCATTAAGGGCAAGCAAACCAAACATAGCAAGAAAGGAGCCACGAGAAGCAATCAGCTTCTTAAAATAATACAAACCGACATTTACGGACCTTTTGACATTCCGTCCTTTAATGGAGAAAAATACTTCATCACCTTTATATATGATTTTTCACAGTATGGATAAATCTATTTGCTGCATGAAAAATCTCAAGTTGTAAATACCTTTGAAGTGTTTGTAAAGGAGGATGAGAGGCAATTAGGTAGAAAAGTGAAAATTATAAGATCTGATAGAGGCGGTGAGTATTATGGAAAGTATGATGAATCTGGACAGTGTCTTGGTTTGTTTGCTAAGTTCCTTGAAAGTCATGGTATATGTGCACAGTACACTATGTCAGGCACACCGTAACAAAACAATGTGGCAGAAAGGTGAAATAGGGCATTAATGGATATGGTTAGGAATATGATGAGTAATTCCTCATTACCCAAAAGTTTGTGGATGCATGCACTTAAAACTACTATGTATCTGTTAAACAGGGTCCCTAATAAAGTAGTTATTAAAACTCTTTTCAAGTTATGAACTGGAAGGAAACCTAGTTTAAGACACCTGCATGTTGGGGTTATCTAATAAAAGCACGTATATATAATCCACGTGAAAGAAAATTAGATTCTCGAACAGTTAGTGGCTACTTTATTGGTTACCCAAAGAAATCCAAATGATACATGTTTCATTGTCCGAACCATAGTCCTAGAATTTTTGAAACAGCCAATGCCAAATTTTTAGAGAATGGTGAAGTTAGTGGGAGTGCTGAAAAATCAAGTTATTGATTTAATAAAATAAGGGTTGACATTATATTACCCATAAATGTTCTTAAACCCACAACTACATCAAATGGTGTTCCTGTTTTGGAAGATCATAACAACATTTAAATAATGAAGAAGCACTCTATAAAGAACCTAACTTACCACCAGCTTATGCAAATGAACCAGTTGGTTTAGCTTTAAATAAATCTGTAAGGGTTATAAGGTCGGTGATTTCTGATGATCATGTGGTTTATTTGCAAGAGTCGAATTGTGATTATGGCATTGATGATGATCCTATTTCGTTTTTACAAGCCATAAGTAGTGATAAGTATGAAAGATGGATTGATGCTATGAAAGAAGAGTTGAAATCAATGGCTCAAAACAATGTATGCAATCTTATAGACTTGCCATAAGGTTTTAAAAGAGTTGACTATAAATGGATCTTTAAGACAAAACGTGACTAGAATGGCAACGTTGAAATATATAAAGCTAGACTAGTTGCCAAAGGTTACGCTCAGAAAGATGACATTGATTATAAAGAAACTGTTTCACCTGTCTTAACGAAAGATTCAATGAGAGTAATTTTAGCATTAGTGGCTCAATTGATTTAGAGCCACATCAGATAAATGTGAAAACAATCTTTCTGAATGGAGATCTTGAGGAGGAAGTTTATATGGATCAACCTGAAGGTTTTTCCATTGAAGGGAAAGAAAGTATGTTGTGTAAATTGAAAAAGTTAATATATGGACTTAAACAAGCTTTCATGCAATGGTATATCAAGTTCAATAATGCCATTACTTCTTTCAGTTTTGAGGAAATCACTATTGATCAGTGTATTTACCGAAAGATCAGTGGGAGTAAGTTTATATTTTTAGTTTTGTATATTGATTACATTTTGCTTGCTGCTAATGACTTGGGTTTGTTGCATAAAACTAAAGAATTTCTTTATAAGAATTTTGAAATGAAAGATATGGGAGAGACATCCTATGTGATTGGAATTTCAATATTCTGTAAGAGATCAGAAGGTTTATTAGGATTGTCTCAAAAAACCTATATTGAGAACATACTTGAGAAATTTAACATGAGCAAGTGCTCAGCAAATATAATCCATATTCAAAAGGGGGATAAGTTTAGTCTTATGCAATGTCCAAAGAATGATGTGGAACATAAGGAGATGGAAACAATTCCATGTGTTTCTGTTCTGGGTAGTTTGATGTACCTATAAATCTGTACTAGACTTGACATCAGTTAATGCAGTAAAGATGCTGAATAGATATCAAAGTAATCCTGGTATTGATCATTGGAAGGTTGTGAAGAAAGTGATGAGATATCTTCAAAGAACAAAGGATTACATTCTCACTTATAAGAGATCTAATCATTTAGAAGTAATTGGATATTTAGATTCATACTTTATCAGGTGCGTTGATAGTAGAAAGTCAACGTTTGGCTATTTGTTCCTATTATCTAAAGGAGCAATCTCATGGAAAAGTGTCAAACAGTCTGTTATTGCTTCATCCACTATGGAAGAAGAATTTGTAGCTTATTATGAGGCTACAATTCATGCATTATGGTTGTGGAACTTTATTTCAGGACTTGGAGTTGTCGACATAGTAAGCAAGCCGCTGAAAATTTACTGTGATAACCCTACAACAATTTTCTTCTATAAAAATGAAAAATACTCTAGAGGCGCAAAACACATGGAACTAAAGCATTTTGTTGTTAAAGAAGAGATTCTGAAACAAAGAGTGTATGTAGAACTATTAGTTTAGATCTCTTGGTAGCAAATCCTCTAACTAAACCAAAGACATTCAAAGAACATGTGCTTAGGATGAGTCCTAGTTGTATTGATGATTGATAATAATGTTTGATGATGATGTTTTAGCACTCTTAAGCTCAATAATAATATGTTTCTAAATTTTATATTTCTTATTCATTATGTTTATGTATACATGATTGTTTGAATACGAAATTTATATGTACTTTCATAATAAGAATGTAGACTGTAAGTTGTTTATATACAACTTATGAACCTAAATATAATAAGTTCTTAATGTAGTGGTATATGGAAGGAAGTATATGACTATACTGTCTATGACTGCCATAACTCACATATTGGATTTGTTGTGTTGAGTTGCTTATGATGTTAACAATTTATAAGATTAATTCTTGCTAACCTTATGTTATACTATTAAATGTAATGATCAAACATTCGGCCAAGTGGGAGAATGTAAAAAATATGGCCTAGATATTCTATAAGCCCATATTAAAATTGGTTTAGGGTTTTCTTAGTTTAATAATATATTAAATCTTAACCATTAATTTAGTACTTGTTTAATGTCAATAAAGAAGTGTATATAAACCAGTCCTCTCTTTAACCTAATTACGTACAAACAAAATGCAAATACAGTATTTGTGCATTGAGTTATCCATCATGCTATTATACAGAAAGAGGGTCAAAAGAGAGAAATTAGTTCATAATCGGTAAAATCTTTCTTCTCTACATCATGACGAATTCCGCTAAAGGTAAGTGAATTATTTGCTTCATCTATGTGGTTGTTATTATATTCAAGATCTGAATGGGGATAAATGATTTACGTATGATTTATGATTTATGTATGATTTATGTCTTTGATGTTTAATTATTAAGAACCGTAAAACTTACAAATGCTTCATAGTCTTGTTCGATTGGCTGAAGCAACGACTGTTCCCAGTTCTTTAGAAGTTGGTTAGACTCTATAAACTTCTTTATGAGGACTCTTATAGGTAGACTCGTAGTGCAGCACTAAACTGTCGTGCTTATATATTGACATAATCGACGATACCATGCATAGCTATGCAAATCCCACAAAAAAGCTTCATTTCAAATTTGTATTGTACTTAGCAACTACACACAGAGACTTTTAACTTATAAGGGTTTGTATTATATGATGTTTAGGCTGAAACTTTTGAAAGAAAAGTCAAAAAGTTTCCAACTACTATATATTTCATTACACACTTTGTAAAGCATTTACATCTATTTATAAGTTTGTACATTAATATGTTTCTTTGTGTAAGATGGATGATTTAGGTAAAAACCAGAATTGGAGAATAAGAAAAAATAATGTGAATGAGTTTATTAATAATTTGCCTATTAGTTGGTCATAATAATATTTAATTTCTTTTACAAGTAAGATTGATAAAACAATCTGAATTCAGTTCACTAAAATTAAGAAATTAAATTTATTTTAATTACTTTATGTACCAAGAAAATTAAAACCATCCTTTGTTCTTAATAATTTTAATATCTTAGTAGTGGAAAACTTTCATTTAAAATATCATTATATATAATTTAAAAATAGGATTTATCACTTAAAAATTCCAAATTTTCTTCAAAATTTTAATTATAGTCCAAACTTTAAAAGTAGTAATAAAATGCCCAAACTTTAAAAAAATTTCAATTCTAGCCTGATGTTAATCCCACCGTTATATGTGTTGACGTGGTATAGCCGCGAGCTGACGCCATCCCTATTTAGACACCTATTTAGACATCTCAGGTGGTTTAGGTAAAGATTGTCTTATTAGCGAAACGTCATCGTTTAGCTTTAATAGTAAAATGATATCGTTTCAACTATAATAATATGAAAAATCTTTTGCCTCTCTTCTCTGTCTTTTAGCTTTGATAGTAAAACTACGTCATTTCAAATATAATTAGATGAAAAATCTTTTGCCTCTCTTCTCTGCCTCTTTTTTATTGTGCATCGCTTAAAAACTCTGTAACCTAAAATCTCCCAAATCCCCCAAAGTTGGTGCTTCTATCATGCGCTGATGCTTTGTATATCTTGGTTATTTTTCTTCGTCGGGTAAAAATTGAAGAAGCAGTCACCAGGCTTCCTATGGCGCCAACTGGGGTATGATTGGTCCTCTCTCTTTATTCTTCTTTCCATTCCGACTACAGTAACTGAATGCATGATGGTCAACTTGCATTTCATCTTGTCCGTAAATGACTTGTGCTTCTAGAAAATTGAATTTGTATCGTGCTAGGGTCAAAAGCACAAATCCAATTTGTTGTAATAGGGTTTCAAATTGGATTTGTGCTTCCAAAATTTTGACTTATATTGTGCTAGGGTATTGGGGTTTCAAATTGGATTGTGGTAAGTACGATTTGTTTGCTATTGAAAAGGAGGATTGAATTGTATGTGTACATAGCAAATTGAACAGAAAATACTTGAATACTCATATGCTTGTTTTTTAGTATGAAATGTAAGTCGAATAAAAAAAATCAGCTACACTAAATGCAAGATGGTTGATTTATACTTTGTTTTCTGTTGTAAGCAGAATATATACATCTTGGTAATTATTTAAAAAAATGACATCACGTAGTCCATAGCCTAAATATTTAATCATGTGATACTTCATCCTGATTTACAAGGAAAAAGCTTCCTCTCTTTCATTTTGTAAATGCAATGGTAGTTTAGCTAAAATGTTAATATTGGGGATATTATGCTAACATTTTGGAAATTTAATTATTTGTTGAGTGAATTTATGAAAAGAAATCATAGTAGAGTTGCATTTAAGGTAGCAATTAAATATTTGTATGATGATATTGTAACAGGATAACCATTTATGGGCAGAAATAAAGTATATGTAGCTTTCGTTGGGTATGTACCTGGTATATATTTCACATAGGAAGAGTGTCAAGGTGTTGTTAATGGATTCAATGTTGCTATTTATTGTTCTTTTAATAGTGTAGCAGAAGCTAGAAGGATATATTCTCAATTTTTTAAAGAGAAAGGATTATGTTCACTGGTCAAATAACTGTAATATATATTAATTTTTATATGTGATAATTTAATTGAATATCAATATAATTGATATTGATATTTTCATATATAATACAAATATTGAATATTAATTACCTCAATTGTAATGCCTTGATGAAGTTACGGATTTTAAATGCTAAGCCTAACAATGGTCAACATTTTTATGAATGTGTTAATACGAAAGTATGTAATTCAATTACTGTTTATAGCAATGGCATTCGTATAAAGAAATGTTAATCAATATTCAAATTAAAGGTCTCTTATAGGTACTTGGTATTCGTAAAAGAGGTGAAATTTTGCTTTTGTGGTAAAATATGCCAAACAAATTTTGTGCATTGGGTTAAGAGTCTTGTTCGAAAGATGTATTATTGTTCGCAAGAAGTAAGTATACGTAAAAATTTATGTGCATAATGCAAATTTGTCATAATTCCTAATATTTTTGTTTATATCTTTATTTTGTAGGTCCCATGCGATTTCATAGCTTGGTTGCCGGATGTAAGTACAAAAGAAATGGAGACATTGTAATAGTTTAAAGAGCAAAAGTAACTATTATGTTTATTGTGACTCATTTTATCTTTTATTCAATCACTAATGTGTGTTTTATTATTGATACATTTAATTATTTACACTTAGCGATTAATGATACGAAAATGGTTAAGATACTCACTTTAATTCATATATGATTTTAGGTACAATTTGGAAGCAAATAAATTAAAATAAGTCAAAAGTACTGCATTTGGGGCATTTTTTGAATATCAATACTTGCTTGTCTTCATGGAGCGAGACAAATGATATTAAAAGACAAGAAAATGAAAGAACAAATAAGAATTAAAGTGGGCCAACCTTGGAAGCCAACGACACAAAACAATAGCAAATATTGCACAAAACTGCAACGCCAATAGTGTTGGACCCCGATCTTTTAGCGAAATTTAGAAATATTAAATATATGAAATGAGTATTTTTTGTATATGTATTGTGCTATAGATGTTATTGTGCTTTAAGGAATTGATGAGAAAAGAATTGATTGGTTTTGATGACTTCGATATTTGAGTAGATCTGTATGGATTATGAAAGTTAAAGTGAAGCCAAAATACTTTCAACTCTTACTAATCCAAGATTGAACACTAAACCCGACTTTCATTCAGAAATTAAAAGTCTTAGGGGCTAAATTGAAATTCAATTCCTTTATATAATTTGTATCCCCAAGTCTCTATTTTATTTTGCCACAAGAATCAGTTCAATCGGATCTCCACAGATCAATAATTTCTAAAAAGACTGATACATGTTCAGAAAATTATCTAACTCACTTTGATTTAAATCAATCATCCCCAATTTAATCTAAAAAATCTCCAATTTTCCATGGACAGATAGAGGAATGTCGTAGGAATCCAACGTTTCAAAAACCAAGTCGATCGGATGTCGGATGCAAAAGATATAAGCCAAAGAGTGAGAGAGGGTCGGATTAGATCGGGCAAAATCAAAGGGTCAGATCGCTCGGCCAAAACAAAAGGTCGGTGGGCCAAAAAAAAAGTCGGTTGGCCAAACAAAGGTCGGTCGGCCAAAATAAAGGTCGGTCGGCCAAAACAAAGTCGGTCGGCCAAAACAAAGTTGGTTGATCAAAACATAGTCGGCCGGCCATCAAAAATTTAGTCAAAGTTACTGTCCAAAAACTATCATCCCGAACAGTAACACAATTTCTCAAATTCATAACTTCTCATACCATTGTCCAAAAATTCTATACTTTATATTAATGTAAAGATCAAAACACAAGCTAAAACTTTCATGAAGCACTTAAATGCAATTTCAACCTCTAACTAGGTCAATTTTTCAGTCAAAACTTTTGCCCAGAAATTTGTCATCCTATATCACATCCAATCTTCACAATTTCACATCTTTCAATTTCCACAATAAAAAATAACATATTGTACATCATTGAAAAGCTAGAAAAATTCTTTATAACTTTCATGTAGACAACTTACTCCAATTCAGATCACATCAGTACAGAAATTGGCCTCAAAGCAGTACACACAAACTTACTCTAATGGTCATTTCCAAAAACAAAGCAAAATAATACTTAAATTCGAATGATTATAACTTTCAATCCCGATATCGAAAAATGTCACATACCGGATTTGGATTGTTTTGGAACAAGTGAGTCTTGAGATTCCAACGCTATATTTCATTAAAATACACGTTTCTGGATGTCGGATTCGGTTTTGATTTGTTTCCGCTTTATGATTTGATTGAACCTTTTTGTTTGCTTTCGATTCCGAGCCGTTGGTTTCGCTTTATTTTCTGATTCGTGAGTTCGTCCGTTCTTTTGTTTCGCTTTCTGTTTCCGTTTTCTGTTCTTCTGGTTGGGGTCCGGTTCTAAAATCGGGTCCCAACAAATAGAGTAGGAAACAAGGAGCAAAACGGTAATGCAGATGCCGTGTCGCATAAGAGAGGCATTGTGTGTGTCAATGTATAGGTTTAGGCGTTAAATGCAGCGTTGATTAAGTGAAAAGAGAGATTTAATTCGTCCCATTAGCAATAGTGGAGGCATAAAGAGAGGCGCAGGCGCAGGCGCAGGAGAGGAGAAACGATGCGGTTGCGGTTGCGGCTTGGCTGAGTGGTGCGAGAGCAGGGGGTAGTGAACAAGAGCGCTGTGAAGAGCAACAATAAAATGCATGGGCAGTGAAGGAGAGACGCAAGGAGCTTCGGTGCGGGTTAGAAAAATAAGGGCTGAAGCATTTTTTTCAAGAAAGACCCATAAAAGACTAGATATCCTGACATTATTTCGGAGGCGACATCGACGTCGACGACCCGGGTTAAGTATTTTTTAATTATTTTGTTGCTTCTTTCTCTCATTAGGAACTGATTGTGTTATCTTATGTTAATTGATTTGAGATTTGTGTGTGGATAATCGAATTTTCGTTATTGTTTGGTTATTTGTGTATGAACCCATTGGGTATTTGAATCGTTAATTACAAACCTATTGCTAGAATTTCAACATAATCCGTAATTGTTATGTTGAATTTCATGTGTAGAGACTAATGATTCGTAATTATTAGGGATAACATGACTTAGGTTAAATGACGCATCGTATGTGGTTGTTGCCTTGATTAATCGGTTTTCCTAATTTGTAAAGCTACTACCTAATTAAATCTAGAGATCGTATCCTAAGTTATTTGGTGGTTGGGTTAAATTAACGATCATATCTTGATTAAACAAAACCTAAGGGAAAACTCGGGTTAATTGTTAACCTACGATCAATAGTTGTTAGGAGAAGTTAAAGAACAACAAATTAATGAAATATGCTTAATTAGGGTGTATGCTGAGATTGAACCAAAGAATTGGGTCCCTATCGAATTCCCCACTTTTATCAATTTTTTGCATGTTTTCTTTAATTTTTTATTAGTTAGTTTTATTTTATTTTCTTCTTTCAAAAAATCAAACCCCCCCACCCCACCCGGTTAAACCTAAACACCTGTTAATTTCATTTCATAAACTTTACACACGGATTGTGTTCACTGGTAAAATAACTGTAATATATATTATTTGTTATATGTGATAATTTAATTGAATATCAATATAATTAATATTGATATTTCTATATATAATACAAATGTTGGATATTAATTACCCCAATTGTAATGCCTTGATGAAGTTACGGATTTTCAATGCTAAGTCTAACAATGGTCAACATTTTTATGAATGTGTTAATACGAAAGTACGTAATTCAATTATTGTTTGTAGCAGTGACATTCGTATAAATTAATGTTAAACAATATTCAAATTAAAGGTCTCTTATAGGTACTTGGTATTCATGAAAGAGGTGAAAGTTTGCTTTTATGGTAAAATATGTCAAACAAATTTTGTGTTGGGTTAAGAGACTTGTTCGAAAGATATATTATTGTTCGCAAGAAGTAAGTATATGTAAAAATTTATGTGCATAATGCAAATTTGTTATAATTCCTAATATTTTTGTTTATATCTTTATTTTGTAGGTCTCATGCAATTTCATAGCTTGGTTGTTGGATGTAAGTACAAAAAAAATGGAGACATTGTAGTAGTTTAAAGAGCAAAAGTAACTATTATGTTTATTGTGACTCATTTTATCTTTTATTCAATCGCTAACATGTGTTTAATTGTTGATACATTTAATTATTTACACTCAACGATTAATGATACGAAAATGGTTAAGATACTCACTTTAATTCATATATGATTTTAGGTACAATTTGGAAGTAAATAAATTAAAATGAGTCAAAAGTACTGCATTTAAGCCATTTTTCAAAGATCAATACTTGCTTGTTTTCATGGAGCGAGACAAATAATATTAAAAGACAAGAAAATGAAAGAACAAAGAAGAATTAAAGTGGGCCAACGTTGGAAGCCAACAGCACAAAACAACAGCAGATAATGCACAAAACGACAGTGCGAACAGAGTAGGAAACAAGGAGTAAAAAGGCAACGCAGATGTCGTGCCGCATAAGAGAGGCATTGTGTGCGTCAACACATGGATATAGGCATTAAACGTAGCATTGAGGAGCAAGAGGCTTGGGGGGGGTGGGGGATTTAAGTGACCAAAGAGATTTAGTTCGTCCCATCAGCAATAGTGGAGGCGTGAAGAGAGGTGTAGGCGAGAAGAAAGGCTACGACTGCGGCTACAGCTGTGGCTTAGCTGAGTGGCACGAGAGTAGAGGGGGCAGTGAACAGGAGCGCTGTGAAGAGCAACGATAAAAAGCTTGGGCAGTGGAGGAGAGATGCAGGGCGCTTCGATGCGGATTAGTAAAATGGGGGCTGAAGCATTTTTTTGGGGAAAGACCCATAAAGGGCTAGATGTCCTGACGTTGGTTTGGAGGCGACATCGACATCAACGACCCAGGTTAAGTATTTTTTAATTATTTTGTTGCTTATTTCTCTCATTAGGAATTGATTGTGTTATCCTATGTTAATTGATTTGGGTTTTGTGTATGGATAATCAGATTTTCGTTATTGTTTGGTTATTTGTGTATGAACCCACTGGGTATTGTGAGATAATGATTTTAATGCATTCATTAAATTGTTAATTGCAAACCTATTACTAGAATTTCGACATAATCCGTAATTGTTATTTTGAATTTCATGTGTAGCGACTAATAATTCATAATTATTATAGATAACATGACTTAGGTTAGATGACGCATCATATGTAGTTGTTGCCTTGATTAATCGATTTTTCTAATTTGTAATGCTACTACCTAATTAAATCTAGAGATCGTATCCTAAGTTATTCGGTGGTTAGGTTCAATTAACAATCATATCTTGACTAAACAAAACTTAAGGGAAAACTTAGGTTAATTGTTAACTCAAAATTAATAGTTGCTAGGAGAGGTTAAAGAACAACAAATTAATGAAATATGTTTAATTAGGATGTAAGCCGAGATTGAACCAAAGAATTGGGTCCCTATCGAATTCCTCACTTTTATCAATTTTTTGCATGTTTTCTTTAATTTATTTTTATTAGTTAGTTTCATTTTTTCTTCTTTTAAAAAATCAAACCCCCCCCCGGCCGCGTTAAACCTAAACACCTGTTAATTTCATTTCATAAACTTTACACACGCTCTCTGTGGGATCAACCTAGATTCACCACTGCTATAATAGTAGGTCTAGTTATTTTAATTTTGACTAGTGTAATGACGTGCGGTCAAATTTTAGCGTCGTTATTGGGGAGTGCGATGTTTTAGTTTTTATTTGTGAGTTAATTAGTGTTTTGTATATATTTGTTCGTAATTAATTTCTTTTATGTTATTTTTTGATCTTTTCATTTTTTGTTTCGTGTTTGAAAAAAAATTAATATGGATGGAAGTAATTTATTTTATAACTTATATTCTCAATCATATAAAAATGTTTGGACTAATCAACCTAACTTTTGTTATGGATGGGATAATCATCAGAATTACTTTCATGATAGTTTGCAAGATGCACAACAATTCTTATACAAACCAGAACCTTCTTATCACGACTCCTATCCGTCTCTGGAAGAGTTGAATAATATTTTGAAAGCTAATACTTTGCAAATGCAGCAAAATACTCTACAATTTCAGAAGGATGTAGGGCAATTTTCAAGAAACATATGATCTAGTGCCCAAGATTCGGAGAGTCAACACGATTCAAGTGCATCTTTAGAAGAAATTGTTAAGAATATTGCTACTAACAATTTACAATTTCAATCGGATATGCAGCAATTGCAACAGGATATCAAAGCAAGCCAACAAAGGATGGAACACCTAATGGGTCAGATGGCAATAAGGCTTAATCGCCTAGAATTGCAAAGTGAAGAGGAGCAGCCATATCAACCCGAGGTGTATCCAATGGACGTTTGTACGGAAACATTGCAAAGTGACAAGGAGCTTAAGAATTTTGAGGTCAACCCTTAACGAATTATTTGTGTCGAAGAAAGGCTACATATCCTCGAAGCTTAAAAGGACACTTCTTTTAGATCAAAAGTAAGTACTGAGTCCATGATTATTTTTGAAACTAACTCTTTACGTTTACATAATAGATTAGATGAATTAAATGATGAAAAAAAAGATGAAGAGACATTCAAAATATTTTCGGAGTGTATGGACTCAGTCGAGATTGATAATTTGAGGATAGGGAAGATATCGAATAAGGATGATGATCAACTAAGACCCTATCTGGAATTGCCTCGCTTGGAACTGGCGCTAACTATAATACCAAAAGATCATAATTTCGTTATGTGAGGAGAAGTAGAAGCCGAGCCAGCGACCCTAAAAAGGTGCTTCTTAGGAGACAATCCAAGGGAAGTAAATTTCTTTTCCTTTATATTTCCGCATTACTTTTTTTATGCATGTGTGTTTTTGAATTTGTTTGTTTTACTTGTTTTTAAGTTTTCAATCAAAATGAGAGAAAGAATAAAACAAATGAAACAAACATTTTCTTGTTTTCTATTACTTCTGGGATTATATAATTATGATTAGAGTATGTTTTGACTAGAGAGTTTCATAGCAATTCTAGCATGTATTTTTACTCTTGTGATTGGTCAATATGCATTATCTTTAGAATAGTAGTGACTAATGGTAAACAAAGTCGATAAGATTTCAAGCCTTATTTAACTGACATATCCACATCAGTTTTATTGCCTTTTGATAATGTGTGACCTTCATGATATGTACATCCCGATTTTGCATTGAATTTCTATTTGAGACCATATTTTTATCACATGCATTAACATGGATATGATTAAACCTTCTTTGTTTTTCATAAACTACATTAACCAAATAACTTATCCCATTGTCATGATTTTTTCTTGATAAACCCCTTTGAGCTCTAGCCTTTCTTTTTGTATAAACCACATTTTATGTTTTTAAACTTAACCAAATGTCCTACCCAAGTCATAAAGCTAGTGGAACATTTGTGATTGTTGAGTTTGTGGATGTACAAAATTCTAAGTGTGGGGGTGTACATATGTGATGGTTGGTTATAATGTTGAGATGTTATTTTATGTCTTGTCATTGAAATTCCCATGTTGATGTAGTTTATTTTAATTTTTATAAGTAAAAGAAAGAACAAAGAAAGAAAGAAAAGAAAAGAAAATGAAAAAAAGAAAGAAAGAAAGAGAAAGAAAAATTGAAAAAATTGTTTAAAATAATGTATCAAGGAGAAATTGCATATGTGTTGAAAAGTTGTTTATAGTTTTTGCATCTTCCTAGAGTTGTAATGAATGTGTTATTTGAGCATGTTGAATATGAGGTAGAGGGTGGCTTGGAAGGTTTACTCTTATGATTTTATTGGCATAAATTGTATGAATGATTCCTTCGGATTAATATATGCTTCATGTGGTTTATGTATGAAAGTTGAATGGGTCTGTGAAATATAAATGTTGCGCTCGTCATAGTTGATGGTGCCTAGTTTTTGATAAGTGTTGCTTTGTTTCACTAGCTTTGTTGACTTTCATGCTACTTGACCCAAATACCTCTCACCTTACCTTTGCCCACATTACAAACCTAAAGAGTCCTTTGATTCATAATTTTGCATGTGAACATTAGTAGTGGAGAATTGAAATGATAGGCATAGTTGTGGATAGTCATGATCATGAATGGTGTTGGGTGTACCTGTGTATATATTTTAGTTAAACATATTTTTCGAGTTTGTCATTAGATTGCTCAGTTTTTGAAGATGATGAATATTGATTGATTATGAGTAAAAGCTTGGAATGTTGACATCTTGTTATGATTTTTGAAAGTCACTCATCTTTGCTTGTGATTATATTGTCTTGAAAAATATGGGAATTGAGTAAATGTTTTAGGTGTTTGAGTTTAATTTTAATGTTTTGCTCGAGGACAGACAAAAGCTAAGTGTGGGAGAAATTGATATATGTTTAATTGTTGATACATTTAATTGTTTACACTTAGCGATTAATGATACGAAAATAGTTAAGATACTCACTTTAATTCATATATGATTTTAGGTACAATTTGGAAGCAAATAAATTAAAGTGAGTCAAAAGTATTGCATTTGGGCTATTTTTTGAAGATCAATACTCACTTATCTTCATAAAGCGAGACAAATAATATTAAAAGACAAGAAAATGAAAGAACAAAGAAGAATTAAAATGGGCCAACCTTGGAAGCCAACAACATAAAACGATAGCAAATAATGCACAAAATGGCAGCGCCAACAGAGTAGGAAACAAGGAGTAAAACGACAACACAGATGTCGTGCCGCATAAGAGAGGCGTTGTGTGCATCAACGTATGCGTTTAGGCGTTAAACACAGCACTGAGGAGCAAGAGGCAAGAGGGATTTAAGTGACCAGAGAGACTTAATTTGTCCCATCAGCAATAGTGGAGGCGTGAAGAGAGGTGCAGGCGTAGGTGAGGAGAGAGGTTGCGGCTGCGGCTGCTGTGTCTTGGCTGGACCAAGAGATAAAACCTTATTTTTCCCTTCAATGAATAATGGGCAAGCAATAGTGAAGAGCAACGATAAGAAGCTTGGGCAGTGAAGGAGAGACGCAGGGAGCTTCGGTGCGGGTTAGTAAAACGGGGGGCTGAAGCATTTTTTCGGGAAAGATCTATGAAGGGTTAGACGTTCTGATGCCGGTTTGGAGGCGACATCAACGCCGATGACCCTAGTTAAGTATTTTTTAATTATTTTGTTGTTTCTTTCTCTTATTAGGAATTTATTGTGTTATCCTATGTTAATTAATTTGAGTTTTGTGTGTGGATAATCGAATTTTTGTTATTGTTTGGTTATTTATGTATGAACCCATTGGGTATTATGAGATGATGATTTTAATGCATTCATTGAATCGTTAATTGCAAACCTATTGCTAGAATTTCGACATAATTCATAATTATTATGTTGAATTTCATGTGTAGCGACTAATGATTCGTAATCATTAGGGATGATATAACCTAGGTTAAATGATGCATCGTATGTGATTATTGCTTTGGTTAATCGGTTTTCCTAATTTGTAATGCTACTGCCTAATTAAATCTAGAGATCATATCTTAGGTTATTCAATGGATAGGTTTAATTAACGATCGTATCTTGATTAAACAAAACCTAAGGAAAAACTCGGGCCAAGGTTGAACCAAAGAACCGAATCCCTATCAAATTCCCCACTTTTATCAATTTTTTGCATGTTTTTTTAATTTGTTTTTATTAGTTAGTTTCATTTTATTTTCTTCTTTTAGAAATCAAACCCCCTCCCCCTTTAAACGTAAATACCTGTTAATTTCATTTCACAAACTTTACACACACTCTCTGTAGGATCGACCTAGACTCGTCACTACTATAGTAGTAGGTCTAGTTATTTTAATTTTGAATAGCGTAATGACGCGCGGTCAATCACCTACCACTTTAATATCTAGTTGTAAGCTTTTCATATTATTAAGGAAACTACAATTATTACAAGGTTTTACACTATAAAAGTAACTGCCTTTTTAAGTAATTCCATCTAATAATTATAATTACATTTGTATGATTCATAATTACTTATCCTCTGGTTTAGTTATTTTTTAATAGCGTAAAGGAAGGTATAGGAGGATTTCTTCTTCTGTTAGGGCTGCCAAACCCAATATAGAACCTCTCCATACGAGTACTGCCACAAGCCTTCACACGTTATTCTCTACTTTTCAAACTTCTTTATAATAACAAGGAAATAAGAGGACGAGTATATTCAAGTAACATGAATATTTATACGATTGTGTGATCTCTTCATAACTTTAAGGCTTATTAAATACCATTTCCAGAAAGAAAAAACTTAAATCCTTGCCACTTAGATAAAACAAATACTTGTACTTGGTCACACTTCAACTAATGTCTTTATATAACACTATAAACAATAAAATATGCCATTTATGATGATAAGTATTTTATATTTAGTATCTATTATAGGATGGTTATATGCTCATTTTGTTATGTTATGTTGCATAATTAGTTTAATAAGTTCAGAAAAAAAAACCAAACTAAATTATGAAAAAGCTTTCGATAATTGTGGTTACAAAAGTAAACAAATTTTTTATAGAATTTTCCTCTAAAATCTCCAAAGGTAAATGTCCAAATTAAAAAACCAAGTAGATATCAACTTTGAAGAGTAAATTACAGAGTAAGATCAAATAAGCAAATAAATAGGTTACAGACATGATTGAATTCTAAAAACGTCTAAAGCTTCAAATGTAAAACCATACCTCTATCTTCCAACTTTCTCATATAGATCGGTGACCCATCAGCTCCAACTCCAAAGGCTTAATCCAAGGACTTCTGCAGTTCTTGATCATTCACACCATCCTTATATAATCAGTAGCAAAAATTTAGAAGTATGATTCAGCTTAAAAGAGATGTCATCAAGATCACACACACACAAACACAAAGGAACTATCATGTTATATAAGAGCAAGAAAACCATTTTATCTAAATGTCATACAAAAACTAGACCATAATCATTCGACAACTTACTTCCATAGCCATTGAGGGCCAAAAAAATCAGTAAATACATTAAACCAACCATGATTGAAGTAAGACTCTATAACAAGATGTAGTATTTGTCTAATGATTCAAGATTAGTACATATATCTGTTTGAATTAGGTAATGAAGCAATACTCACCAACCATGAAGATTTCTTGGTTGCAGATCTTTTAGCCATTAGTTTGATCATTCTCCTAAGTTGAGTTGTATTAGTAAGTGTACTTTGGGATGCTTTTGTTATTGTTATTTTAGTATTGGGAGGTTGTAACACGTGACATTGACCCTCACCCATCTATGAAGTATAAGTAACCAATTATGTAAATATTATCATCTCCTTTATAATTACATATAAGGAGTATAAACATGAATTTAAATGACTTATTGTAAGGTAGGTATTCCTAGAAACTTACCCAAATGCTACTCCATGTCTTCTACGTGCCTATAAAAACAAAAATAATTATAATGTTATAAAAGTTAGAAAACAACTTAAATTTTATACTTAAAGCTAACTAACCATTCATATCTCTCTTCGTAATATAAAAGATGCAGTATTTGATCCTGTAGATATTGATTGTGTCGGACGGCCTACTTGATCGCTACAAGTACTGGATGAAGGAGGTTCAGTAGATACTAATTTTGGTGGCCTTCCTCTTTTTCGATGCATTATACATATTAAAGATAAACATAAAGTTAATAAAACTTGATGAATAACAACACATTTGTTACACAATAAAAAAAATCTACCTTAACAATTTCAGGTTGGCTTGGAGGTTGATTTTATTTTTGCATCCTCTTATATTGTGGCCAATTTCATAGCAATGATGACATCTCATAACTACTCCAACCTTAGTCAATTTGTTGGGGTTATGAGGTTCTTTAATGTGGTCCCTTTTTCTTTCTTTTTTTGGTCTTTCAGGCATCTTTTTAATCGGTGGAGGTAATATTGGCTGTATATTTTCAGTTTTTAGCCAAAACTTAGGACCAATAATGGGTTCTATAGCAAACTGGTAAGTCTTCAAATAAGAATCACGCTTATAACATTGATTCACATAAGCATTGATATCCTCCCTCTGATAAGATATACAAGCCACAACATGTTTACATGGAATCCTGGTTAAATCCTATAGTCTACATTGACAACTTCGTGCTTGCAAATCAACGATGTACTTATCTGTAAAGATATTGACTTTAAATTTCAAATTTCCATTTGTCCTGAGCATACAGTGTCTTGCATCCTATTGTGCTACCTCTATTTTCCTCCTCTTTCTGGGTCAAATCTCATATGTGCACTTCATCATCATACCCTTTTTTTCATGTATCCAAGTCATTAAAGAAACTCGAATGTCTTCAAACATACTAATCAAACTTTGCTACAAGCTTCACAAATGAATCCATTAAACGTCTCTGAAATATTGTTGTGTACGATTTCACACTTAGGTCTTATGCTCATAAAGGCGCTCACAAATGTCTTCGAATTCCTACTTTTAAAATCCTCATAAGCCTCCACTAATAAGCTCTTCAACTCCTCCGTTACCTTATCAAAATCAACTTGCATTGTGTAATTCATCGCTTTCTAAAATAAAGTCCTATATTTGTGCCCTTTATGAATACTAGACCAGTTTGTATACATATGACGAGCACAATTTCTATGTTCAGCATCTGGAAACAAGTTGTTTAATGCTTCCACTAAACCCTGTAAAATAAATAGTTACATAAATTAATTAAGTGCTAATCACATAAACAAATGAACATAAGATATATGGATATTTAAAGTTTACCTTCTGCTGATCGTTTACGAAAGTCCACGAAATTTTACTTATGTGGAGATCTTCAACAAGAATGGTCAAAAACCAATTTCATGATTAATAGTTTTCTCCCTCAACTATAGCTCAACATATAGGAAACATCTAATTGTTTCCGTCACAACCAACAGTAGATAATAATGGACCACCAAGGAAAGTCTTCATAAAACATCCATCTAACCCAATCATCTTCTTGTATCCACCCAGAAAACCATATTTCAAAGCACTAAAACCCATATAAAATCTTTTAAAGATTGGTCTCTCGACTTTTTCATCAAAATCACATTCAATAATAAACTTTCCATTTTTGTCAACTCATATTAACTCATGTCCATAAAACCATAATTTCGTATAATAACCTTCCGTTGATCCCCAAGCATAGTAATTGCTTCCCACTTAGCCTTATAACATTGAATTTTAGTGACCTTTAGTGCATATTTTGATTGAAGATCATCTATCATTTCACTAATTGGCCAATTGGGGTTCCTTCAGATCTTGTGTATGAATTTATTAGCAATCCATTTTTGGCTAGCTTGCTTATTCCTCTACACTTTACTGCAGGTATAAGCGTTTTCAACTCTCTTCATAACAAATGTTTTCTTATTTCCAATCTAGCTAGCATACACCCGAAAAGGACAATGTGCATCACAAACTGCTTCCATTTGTACACCATATCTCCCCATTGAAACATTTACCCATTTATAATTGCATATTTCCTTATAGCTTCTCTCGACTGCTTCTCGTCTTTAAACTTCATTCCAATTTCAAACTTAAAATCTTTCATTTCAACTTTTGGATTGAAACTAATGTATTTCTTCTTTGGTATTGATGCTTCATCATCCTTAGAAACTGGTGATTGAATTTCATCATCACTATCATGATAATCACTACTTGCACAATGCGAACTTCTTTCTGCTCTTCCAATATCATTCGAATGATCACCAACTTCATTGAAATTGTTTTCACTTCACCGACACCATCGACAACATTATCGAATTCAAACCCATTTTGCGAATTCATTGCATACATTCTCTCATTTGTTCTAGCATTAACATATTCTTCATCATCAGTTCCAAATAACGGATCATCAACTAAATCATCACTAGAATCATTGTCCTGCATAACAATGAAGCCTCATCTTGCTCCATTTCAACATGAAACAACCAGTCATCTTGCTCCAATTCATCATCATAATTTGACTCCTCGCTATCTGTCGCAGGATTCTCATAACCATGATCATAGTATATTTGAACATTCTTCCAATTTTTTCAGCATATCTAATATGTCCCTGTCATGCTTTAAGCCTAGAGATTACTCAATGTCCTTTATCTTCGAAAATCCCTTTTAGAACTAGCATGTAGCACCCGAACCTCACAGGACACGCATCCGACATCCATGATGATATCTGAGTACGTATCTCGCAAGAATGGCATGCTAAGATAGTCATTCGGTCAAAAATTCAGTACAAAACTTTGATTTGCTTAAAACAATGTACTTGTAAGCGAAAATCATTAATCAAAATGGGCCTACTTTATTTTAAAACATTTTTCATTCATAGATACAATTAGAACAAACATTAGTATTCAACAGCCATTTAGGCCCATTTCAGATATAAAACAAATTACTTGCAAGCATAATGTCTTTACAATTCAATACAACACTTAAGACTACACTTTCAGTACAACATAAAGAAATACATATGCGGGTGCATATTGATCCCGACTCGAAACTCTTACTCAAAGCCTTTCTGGAGATCTTTACAAAACCTGAAAAGCCACGTTGCAATTTTGATGAGTTTTGTGAACTCAGTTGAGTGAACCATCATTGATGATTTTACCAGATCACATACACATATCACATATTTCACAGATATTCATTCAGATCGTATTTACATTCCTGACATATGATCACATAGTTCATGTAGCCAAGTATAGCAAACAGTTCATATCAATTTATCACTCATTTCAGCTTTGCAAATTATTCAATGGATTTCGATCTTATAATGTTATATGCATGAGACTCATATTCGTTTTTATTATTGTGACCGAGTGCCTATCACATATACAAATACTAGCCCATTAGGCTCAGTCAGAAACATATATCATGGAGCATAGCTCTACGTGTCAAATCATATATCACGAAGCAAAGCTCTACGTGCAAGCGCTCGATACTGGCCACTCCCGTCACAATATCTTTATCTAAGCAAGCATTTTATGAAATGCATCAATTTAGAATTTACCACATATCACAATCATGTATAAAACACAGTCAAAATTTCATAATCATCAGACCTAAAATTGGCATTCAACTTTCGTTAAGAATTCACACAGCATAATGCATTCAGAATTATCAAACAAATCAGAACACTTTCAATATAGTCCCAAATATATACTGCTCGGACTTTAAGTCTGGAATTCAGAAACAATCACAACAATTCAATAATTGGAAGCTTAAGAAATCAAATTAAATCAATCCTAGGAAATTTATCTAGGTTGACTCACAGTACGCTCCAATATGCTATTGGCTGGATGGTCCGGCAATATTTGCCTGGCGTCCAATGAGTTCCTCTATGTCATACAAACACATTTACAAAGATCACAATTTTGCACAAATGTAAATGTATTCTTTGATGCACATCGATATATAGAAAGTATGCACAATGTGTGTTCAATGACAATCCCAGATATGATATTGTGTTCCTTATCATCAATTCATTCAGATATGAAAGCCCTCATTAATACCATTTGTATTCATAATTTGGAATATAATTAATCAATGTGAAACCAATTTCAAAACTTTATTGACCACCTCAGAGTTTGGGTTTGTTAGAGAATATATAAAACCAATTGAGTTGGCCTCACACAACAGCTTAAGCTATTGTGGTAAAATGGTGGCTTAATATGGTATCAGAGCCTCTATGACCAAACGGTCATGAGTTCGAATCCTACTACTAACCTATTCTAATTAAATTAAGCACAAGGTAAAACAGGCCTGTACAAGTTTCAAGCCCAAAGGGCTTTCACTTGAGGGGGTGTGTTAGAGAATATATAAAACCAATTGAGTTAACCTCACACAACAGCTTAAGCTATTGTGGTGAAACGGTCGCTTAATAGGGTTTAACATACATATGGGTCAACTTTGCATAAATAATTTGATAAGGAAATTATCAAAATAAGGCAATACTTTCTTCTGGAAAGTTGTTCGCCAATGTTTTAAGTTTCTAATGATACCAAGATCATTCAATTTGGTTCATTATTCTATGAGTTATGCTCAAAATACCACAAACTATATGCATTTGAAAATTTGGCTAATGCATGATCATGAATTCAAGTTGTACACCTCATATCTCTCGATTGTAGTATCAAAAAATTACAAACTTTATACCAATTTAAAACTAAGATAATAAGCTATAACTCTTGTGAAGACATCTTTGTTTGATTCTGCCTATATCAACACAGTTTATTCAATAACAACAGGAACTAATTTCTGTCTCTGGTAGTGCTGCTGCCTAAGCCAAGACTTACTTTCAAGCTCAATTTCAAGACCCTTAAGGACAAAATTCAAATTTAATTTCTTCTTAAAATTTATATCCAAATGTCTCTGGTTCAATTCAAATTAAGAATAATTTCATTTAGAAATCTACATATCAAAATATAGCCAAACTAACGAAGCATGTTCAGTAAAAACATTCCAGTTAGCAAATTCCAGCACACCTCATCATTTTCATCCTAACACCCCCTTTCGGGATAAATTTGCATGATCATTATGACAAGGAAAATGGGTGTCTTTCAGTAACACTTTCTTCTAGCCAATTGTTCCACTATGTTTCTAGTTTCTAATAGGACCGAAATCATACAATTTTATTCAATATACTGAAAGTTATACTCAAAACATTTAAGATTATTTTAAAAACTGTAATAGAACTCCTAACTCAACTTCCAGCCAGATTTTGAAATACTTAGAAATCAAATTAACATTCTACTTCTTCAGGGAAGTTGTAGAAATATGTCTCTAATTTATTCTAAATTAAGAATCAATTTATTTGGATATCTACATTTCAAGATATCATTAAAATATCGAATTTTGTTCAAAGAAATTCTACAGTTCATAACAATCCAGCATATATCTTCACCAATATCTCATGCATTTCAGTCCAATTCACACATCATTCTCAGACCATTTAACATGCCATAAACACTAATCTTTTACTTGTTCAGTTCTAATCCAAGCTCACAAAAATCACTCCAAATCAGTACTCCAAACATGCAGAATCATCACACATTCAAGATGGAATTAAATGACTTTCAGCTATGATGA
This sequence comes from Erythroxylum carthagenense, assembly GCA_026413575.1. Taxonomy (NCBI): domain Eukaryota; kingdom Viridiplantae; phylum Streptophyta; class Magnoliopsida; order Malpighiales; family Erythroxylaceae; genus Erythroxylum; species Erythroxylum carthagenense. Next base: position 963,900 of record JANZLD010000004.1, read on the forward strand.
AACAACAACATTCAGCTGGTTATTTAGCCATTTTGTGATGGGTAAAAGCACGTATTTAATGTAGTAGTTTAGCATAGCTTTAAGCAAAACACAATAAGGGGAAGACAACAGCAAGTTTCGGTGGTGAGAGATGAGAAGAGAAGAAAATGAGTTTGGTTGAAACAATATGCAGAAACTTTACACCTAAGATGCTAGATATCACCATATTATTTCAACATGTGTCCTTATGCATGTAAGTCACTTATCCTTTCCACAAGCTACCAAATGTCACCATTAAAGCTAGGTCACATGTCATTTCAGTATAGCAGCCACTTGTCCATTTATCAATGTCATTTGTCATCAACTTACTAGCTCATTTGTCAAACAATGCTTGGTCCATTTGTCAATTCATTACTAGTCTATTTGTCACCAATTTAACTATGTCAAATGTCATCAACTTACCAGCCCATTTGTCACACAATTATAGGCTAAATCATTTAAATTTTTCATGCATCAATTTATCCCACCACTTGGCATTTGTCCTAGTTCAAATGTACCCCAAATTTGCAAAATTTCCTAAGATTCACCAAAATTTCCGAAACAACAAGTAACAACACCAAAACAATTTTTAACGCATTTAAACCACAATTCTCAATATAATCACATTTATAAATCAATTATACCCAGAAAATATCATGAATGTATGTACAATCATATTATTGTGCAAAAATCAATATTATCACGTATGTATATGCCATATTTTACATAAGCAAGAATTGTGCGTTCTAACTTCTCATAAATTTCTCATGTTCACTATTCAAGTCTTATCATAGGTAATGGGATGTTACATAGCATGCTTAGTTCATCAATACCCGTATTCTTTTTTCTTTTAATCTTACCCCCAACATATTTATTTTCCTGCCTTTCCAACACTCCACCATAATGAAATTCA
>JANZLD010000004.1:992573-1003654 GCA_026413575.1 Erythroxylum carthagenense
ATAAATTAAGTCATTTATGTTTCATACAAATATGTAAACTTAAGCATATTGTCAATTTATTGGGGCCCTTTTTTTTTAATTTTGTCCAGGGCCTATAAAACTATAGGAACGGCCCTGCGTTAAGGCCACTCTGAATACGACAAAAGTTTGCACCCATGTTTAGGTTGTTTTGTGTCATGAAATTTATAAATAGTTTGAAAGTTAGAATTGTTAAAATTGATTGTGAGTTGATATTTGAGAAATTTAAATTTGAAAGTTAGAAATGTGAGTAAGTTGGCTCAATATGAATGTAATTTAGGTATTAAAAATTGAAGAAGAAAATAATAGATTGAAAATTTTGAGTTTGAAAATTAAAAATTGTAATTATTTCTATATATTTATATTTAACAAGATATTATTCAAATTGAAATGAATTAGTTAAATGTATAACAATTTAATCTTAAACATCAACAAAGTATTTCTCTAATGTATTAACGAGTATTTAAAGTTAAACTTTGTTTTGCAAATTGAGAAAGGGAAGAAAAATTTTCTGCAATATAAGTTGACTTTTTTTAGTCCTCAATACTTAATATACTTGATAAGTAAATGGCCAAATTCATTTATTTTTAAAATACTAAACGACTAATGTCATATTTAAGTCATACATAATGAAGAAATTTTTTTCTTTATTTATTAAGTTAAATTTACTTCATATATGTAATTTTTTATATTTGTCCTTAAATATATTCAAGTTGATAACTATTAAGTTGAAGTGAAGTTAACATATTTATTATTATTGTTGTTGTTGTTGTTGTTATTATTGTTTCTATTATTATTATTACATGTTCTATGTTTTTTTTATTAGAGTTATAAGCTTAATTTTTGTAGAATTTAATATCTAAATCTAAATTCCTATAAGAATATTCAACAAAATAATAAGATATATAATATTCATATCCTTATAATTTTTTTAAATTCATGTCTTCATATGTCATTTTACACATAAATAGTTAATTTTACCAAACATCAAATGACAAACAGCTAATATAATTAGCGGATATAATCAGCTATCAGCTATCAGCTAACAGCTAATACAATCAGCTGATTGTCAAACAGAGCCTATATCAAGCTCACCGCGAAACAGGCACTTGTCAAGTGGAGCAGCAATTTGAGTAAGCATTTTTTTAATTTTCTTTGTCTCGAGCAGTTCACTTTTATTTTTAAATTTTCAAATTTATGATGAATTCAATTCAAAATTTTAAAATTAAAAACACATTATTGCAAAAATTAAAATAAAAAATCAAATCGAGCAGTAAGTCCACTTACAATGTATTATGCCTCCTAGAGGTGGCTGAGTTGATAGAATAGAAGGTCATGTAGCTAAAAGGTTCTATGTTTGAGTTTTCCTATTTACGTTCTCTCGATCGAGTCTATTGTATAGGGCTTATCTAGTGCGGAATATTCGGTTGACATAATTTACAAACTATTGAGTCATTCCGAAAAATTCTCCAATGCATAATTCAAATGAACATATGAAAGTAATAAAACAATTAAATACACAAATAAATTATCACAATGACCATAATCACTAATTGTTTTAGGTTTGAAAAGGACAATCATATACTAAATCTGATCCATTTTACTTAGAATTGAAAGAATGAGTCGAGACTGTTTTTATCTCTACAGGTCTCAAATACTTGGAATAAATCCAAACTGATGTTATATCTCCAATTCAATGTCAAGATAATGATAGCTTAGACGATAAAGCTGCATCCTGCCAAGACAAGAGATGAAACAGACCTCTCAGTTTCGAAAGCAAATTCAGAGTCAAAACAGCCATTCATTTGGTCTCCGCCTGGTGAATGATTCAGATTTTATCTATTATGCCTTTTGACATCAGATCTTCCGTGTCTTTTTTTTTTTTTTCCTTATTACGTATGGTAAAAGCTTATACGCTGTGCTTTATTACGAGGCTTTAAATTGAATGCGATGATGAATATTATTTCATATTAGTTATTTTTAACAGCAAATTTATGTGAGTCTCTATATAAATGTATTGATGATATTTAATAAAATAAAATAAAAATTGATGAATTAAAGCAGACCATCCGATTTCCATGCAAGGCATGCAAAGTGATCATTGGTTTGATTTTAATAGTGGGATCAAAATCTAAATCACAGATAAAATGATTAAAATTTTATAAATTTCTTAGGCTATATTAAAATTAAAAAATTAAAAATATAATTTAAGGAGACTGTTCATTCATAATAAAAAATTTGAAGTTTAATTAAAAAGGAGATTATTAAATATTTTTTTATTTATTTTAGTTTATAAAAATAGATTATTTTATAAAATTTAATCGATTAATTAATAAATTAATTATTTGTTGAGTAAAAAGTTATTAAAATAAATTAAATTAAAAAATTAAAAACCGAACTATAAAAGTAACACACCGTGAATTTTTAATGATTCAATTTTCTATATTAAATGCATTTTTGATAAGATAGATCATGAAAAACAAATGAATTAAAATTAAGTAATATAATTGACATCGTAAACAATAGTAAAATCTCAATACAAATTGAACTTATGTTTTCAATATGGAGTTTGTAAAATTATAAGAATTCAAGTATTAAAGATTTTTAGAAATTTTTATTTGTGAAACCAATAAGACAATTCATAATTATGTTTAGAAAAAGAAGAAAAATATAAATTGGTTATTAAATATTAAGGGATAAAATAGTCCCTATTTTTAAATTTTTTAACTTAAGACTAAATTTTTTAGAATTTTAAAGTTAATGACTAAAATTTTAAAACTTGTTAAATATGATTTATATAAAATTTGAAATATTAGTCAGTAAATTAAAATTTTAAAAAATTTAATATTAAATTAAAAAATCAATACTTTTGAATTTGTTATCTCAAATATTAATACATTTTTTAAAATTTTAATATTCATAAATTAAGAATACTTTAAAATATTAAATAAAAGGAAAAGTTCTTAATCAAAAAGATAACTCATAGGTGTTATCAGCTACACGTGTCCGACAAATTGAGATTAATTGCCGAGTTGTTCGGGAATGGCACGCTGTACTGTTCAGACATGAGTCATAAAGACATCCTTAAAGATAAGTCTTGTATGGCATATCCGTAAATCCGCTGAAATCCAGCGCTAGATATGAAGAGGAGTATGTCCTAGAAATATTTAGTATTATTATAATATTAATTAGTGTAATGAGTCGCCGCACTAACTCCATTGACAAGCAGCGATAAGTAGAACGAAAGGCATTTGCAGATTAGGTTTCACTCTCATTACGGCTAGGGTTTGTCTCTCTCTCTCTTACTATCGTTCTCTCTCTAACCTTATCGGATTCACTGCTGTCCCCAGATCTGTACGCGCGCATCTGTGAAGCGATGGAGGTTTTGTTAGGCTAAGGTTTCGTCATATCGCCTTTCGAGGTTGAGTCTTTGAGGAAGGATAATCTAATCGGAAATGGCGACCAGGAATCCGTTCGATTTGTTGGGCGACGACGACTCAGAGGACCCGTCTCTGTTAATCGCTGCACAGCCGCAGAAGGTCGTTTCCGCTGCAACCGCTGTGCCTAAGAAAGCTGCTATGTCGCAGCAGCAATCGAAGTCACAACCTCCAGCTGCCAAACCGCAGGCTAAGCTTCCATCCAAGCCTATCCCTCCTGCTGAGGCTGGTTAGTTCTTGCTTTGTTATAGAGAGTATTAATTTAGCAATTGTTGTGTAACTTTTTTCTTTTTGGGTCTATGTCAGTAAAGGTTTTGAGTGTGTGAATAGAGTGAGCGTGTTACTGTTTTTCTGCTGTACGTAGACGAACTACTTGCAAATTGGAATCATTGTTCTTTGTCTGTTTGGACGACTAACTTTTACTTAGTTCTGAGTAGCTTTGAATTAGAGCTCCATTGAACTAGTCTTGCGTATGGAATACAAAAGAATAGCAGTTACCTTGGATTAAAGAAGCCTGCTCTAATCCCTTTCTGAAGATCTTTTATTGCTTTTTCTTTTGCTGAAAGCTTTGAAATATATTCATATTGGATAACTTTTCCTTTATATCAATGCTGTTTAATTTTTATTCTCTTGAAGCCATTTAAGCAAGTTTAAGATATAACCCTTATACAAAACCCTTTCTTACATAACGTCCATGCTTTTATCATTGTCTTTGTTTATCCATCTTATAATGGCTCCAGAAATCTCAATGATAGCAGCTAATTTTGATCTCTTTTCATCGGTGTAGTCAGAGAGGCAAAGAATGATACTGGCCGTGGAGGGAATCGGGGAGGTGGAAGTGGTCGTGGTTATGGGCGTGGTCGTGGTGGGTACAGTCTTGACTTCAACAATGAGAATGCACTTAGCAATTTTGGGGCACCTGCTGGTCAAGGTGCCACTGAAGATGGAGATGGACGGCCCTCTGGGAGGCGTAGCTATGGTGGGCCTCGTGTTGGATACCGTGGTAGTCGTCGCGGAGGTTTACATGATGGAGAAGATGCTGATGGAGACCGGCGTCGCCGAGTTTTTGAACGTCATAGTGGGACGGGACGTGGGTGGGATGTTTCTCACAGTCTATAAGTTTTGCCTTTGTTTGTGTAGAAATTTTGGTGTTATCTTCATTAATCATATATATCTGCCTTTGACATCTATCCCTTTGTTAATGCATCCAATCTTAAATTGATCTAATTGCAGAAATGAAATCAAGCGTGAAGGAGCTGGTCGAGGGAACTGGGGAACTCAGACTGATGAATTAGCTCAGTAAGCGCATACTCCTTCCTGTTTTTGTTATCACTGACTAATGGTCGCAATTGGTTATTGGAATATTTTCTTGGCTTTGCTCTTGAAATTTTTCACTGATTATGTTATGAAATAATTTCTATCTAAGAGTGACTGAGGAAGTTACTAATGAGCCTGAGAAGAATTTGGAAGATGAGAAGCCTGCAGGAGAAGAAGAGGCCACAGATGCAAGTAAGGAGATCCTTGTCAATGAAACTGAAGAGAAGGAGCTTGAGGACAAGGTGGTTTCTCATATGTTCGAATTTTCATCTTATTGTCTGTTGTTGTCGTTTGTCTTTCTGAAGGTGAATCAACACAGTTTGGCTTTTCTTATAGGTTAACCTTTGGTTTTTTGTGGCAATGTGCTTCTTCTTTTGTGTTTTCTGTAGGGTCTCACTTCTAGGCATGATTAAACAAACATCAATTGTTAATCAAAGTCTTTTAGCAATGATGCAGGAAATCGAGGGAACTTTGTGGATGGTACTAAGTATTTGATATGTTTCTGCTTGTAGTTATTGGCTTTCTTGTATTTCTGTTTGTAACCCACGGGGTGATCTAGATAGATGCATTGTACTACCGTCTTACAGTCTCATTTTAGACACTCAAGAGCATTCTAAAAATTATTTGAATTTTACATTCTCGAAGTATTGTTTTTCTTTCGCCAGGAATGTTTATGTGTTGGTCCATTACAAAAGTAATCTGAAATTACCTGTAGCTTATCACACTTGCTTATTTCTTTAGGAGATGACACTTGAAGAGTATGAGAAGCTGCTTGAAGAGAAGAGGAAGGCTCTGCAGGCACTCAAGACTGAGGAAAGAAAGGTCGATACCAAAGAATTTGAGTCCATGAAGCAGCTTTCAAGCAAGAAGAGCAATGATGATGTTTTCATTAAACTGGTGAAGATTTGTGATCCTTTGGAAGTTGATTTCCTAATTAAACATGTTAAAACAATGTTCGTTACTATGTTTTGTTTGTTACTCGTTGATGATTGAAGGGTTCTGATAAGGACAAGCAGAAAGAGGCCTCTGAGAAGGATGGGAAAGCTAAGAAGGTACCATTATCTATCATAATATCTCCAGTCTGGCAATTTTTTACATACTTTCCGACAATATGTCTGAGTATCCCCGGAAGAGTTTGTTTCCGTTGATGGTTAAATTCTGATTTTGTATCTTTATGGTCTTCAGTCTTTCAGCATTAATGAATTTTTGAAGCCAGTTGAAGGGGAAAGGTATTATAGCCCAGGTGGTCGTCGAGGCAGTGGTCGAGGGCGCGGAAGTGGTGGTCGAGGCTTTGGAGGCAGAGATGCAGCAAGCAATGTGTCAGCCCCTTCCATTGAAGATCCTGGTCAGTTCCCAACTTTGGGTGCAAAGTGAGATTCATTCACCAAAACCCCTCATCCAACCCCTTTCTTACTTACTTCCTCTCTGCTCTTGTGGTTTTGGATCCTTTTCCTTTAATCCTGGACGGGGAAAAAATCTGATTTCAATAATTTGATTCCCTGTGTCTTGAAAAGATGAAATACTTTAATTTTTATGTTTCAAAATGTATATTTAGTGGGTTTCCATGTCTCCATGGCTTCATCTGATAGTTTGGGGGATATGAAACGGATTAACGATAACTAGAAATTGTCTCCGTCTTTGATCGGTTCTGTTGTGGAATATAACATAAACCCCATGTGCTGCATCGGTTCGCATATTAAGCTCTTCTTCCTTTCCCTTGCTTTGCACTGCTTTTTTTTAATTACTTTTTGGCATGCGAATGAGAATTTTTAAATAATTAAATGATAATATATATTAAACAATAATTGGCGATAAATTACTCTATAATTGAAATTTATCTATTATAAGTAAGAATATAAATAAATCCAACCAAACTTTCAATCTAATCAGGCTTTAGGATGAGTCCGAACGCCGAAATGCCATCCTTATGTGCTAGTGTTTTTAGTATGATATAGGTAGTATAATTCATGTAAATAACAATTTTAGGGTGTGTTTATGTGGTTGGTATGAAAAAAAAAAAAGGAGATTGAGTTTAATAAACAACTATATGATCTATTCTTTTCCTAATTTGAAGAAACGGGTATTATTGTAAGGATGTACATGTTATAACTAATTATAATATAATATAATATAATAAATTATAATAAATTTTTATTTCTTAATATTTTTATAAATTAACTATTATTAATTATAATCATAATCATTCATTCTTCTTAACCAATCATTATAATTATAACGATAACATTCATTCTTATTTTTTATTATATTCATTCCATGTATCGTTTATTGTGAAATCGAGGTGGGTTTACCCAAATACGTGCCTCTGGAAAATGCTAATTAAGAAAAACAAAGTTAAGGTGTTCAAGTTCATTTAAAAGAATGCTTGCTAATCGTACATAACCATTCGCCACTTTGTACAATCCCCAAGTTCTTCAAATTGAAATTAAATATGGCAGATAGAAGGATAAGATTGGATTGGTTTTCTTTCAAATAAATTACTAACACACAACAAGCCACATAGAGCACCCGCCCACTTTCTATTCACTTCGTCTTAAGAAGAGCAGCATCCACTCTTCTGTCCCACAGGCTGTCCTTTGATTTGGACCGTCGGAGGTCTCGCACTGTTCAAAGATGGCTGACTTGCCATTCTGCATCAATAGCAAAAGCTTCTCAGGTACTTCATAAATAGATTTGAGAACAATACCAACTTTCTTACCGTTGCGAACCTTTTTTTTAATGTTATTATGATGCATCCGGCACATTAAATGGATTTGAATGTATATCAAAGAATTATAAATTATTTATTATTCAAATTCAAATTCAAAATATATATTATTATAACTATATATCCTAATTATAATATCTTTTAACTAAATAGATTCTATTTTTTCATATAATAAAAATCAATATGCAATTCCCAATATTTGTTTTCTCTACGAACAAAGAGAAAACAACTAAGAGAGATACTTTTCCAAATAGAAGAAATTTCCATATATCCGTATTTAATTGGATTTCTTATATTTTAATAGATTTCTTTAGAATATAAAAAAATTCTAAAAAACAGAAAACTTCCCGGAGTGCAGGACCTGTACTCTGTCGATGTAAGAAATAATCGTACCTGTCCTTGATCGCAGAGGCCATAGCCATGAAAGCTTGTTCTACATTGGTAGCGTCTTTAGCACTAGTTTCCATGAAAGGAATGCCTATTTCATCTGCAAATGCCTGAAAGGGTAAACAAGGATAACAACTATGAGAGCAGGAAACTTTTCCAGCACCGTCGCACTTGCAACAAATAGTCATGCAATTAGGACTATACCTTTCCTGCTTCGTATGATACAACTTTATTTGCAGTGAGATCAGACTTGTTACCAACCAAAAGTTTGTTGACATTTTCACTAGCATAACGATCAATTTCACTCAGCCATTGCTTAACATTATTGAAACTTTCTTGGTCTGTCACGTCGTAAACAATCTACAACAGAATGGGATAAGTTATCAAGATAGTCGATACATTAGGTAATTATAAACAGAAATCAAAAGAATATTACATCACTTACTATGATACCGTGTGCTCCACGATAGTAGCTGCTTGTGATTGTCCTAAACCGTTCTTGCCCGGCAGTGTCCCACTGCAAAGAAACCAAAATGGAAGTTAAGAACTGATTCAAGATGGTTGAGACAAAGATATTGTGGCAACTAAACTGCACATTCTCAAAAAGAAGGTATAGAATCCATACAATTTGAAGTTTAATGGTCTTTCCATCTTGCTCCACAGTACGTATTTTCTACCAAAAAGAGAAAATAAAGAAATAAGAAATAACACAATCTAGAACTGGGAACCAATGCTGGGAAAACAATAATAAAGCACAATTTCTAGAAAGAGAACCACAATCGGTTACTTACAAAGTCAACACCTATCGTGCTTATGTAACTATCTATATATGAGTCATCCTGCATTAAAGACAATAATTAGTCAAAAATAGAGAATAAAAATTAGCCGGAGAGTTGCAGACAAGTAAACATGTGCTCGCATACCTCATCACATCTTTAAAAATATTTAAAGGTGTCATTCAATTTCCTTGTGAGCAGTTGCTGCTCTCTAAACAGTCACATATACCTAGCACCAAATGTGCCTTGAATGAATATTAATTTTTAGAAAACATTAAAGTTTAGGGGCAAGATACAACCTAGTTCTATAAGCTTTGCAATAATGAATAAGACCTGGATGCGTCAGTTTGTTGAAAAAAAAAACCTTAAAATGCGCTGTCTAAGTAAACAAAGTATAGAGACTATGTTCAAATATAGTTGATAGCGACCAAGCTATTCCTTTTCTTGTTCACCAAAAATTATGAACAACATAGCTAAGCACCAGCACTGATTTTATCAGTCATACAGGGCACTGCTTGTGCTTTGTAATAGAAATTTTCAGAAATTTCAACCAAATATTTCATATTTGTTTACTGGCATTAAAGAGTTACAAACTAGTCAATTTGTTTTCGGATAAGATAAGTGTTAGTGGGTGGCAAAGTCCTGTAACAGAATTTGAAATACATTACTGAAAACGATTACCAATAATAGTAGTCAATAAGGGATCACAAGTTCACTACAGTCAATCACTGAAAAGCAATGATCATCAATAAATATCAGGCTAATAGATTCTCATGCAGCCAACCATCAATAAGGATGCTTATGGACCTTTCACTCGTAATCCACTTTCTAACTTAGAAAATCACTCAATAACAATGAATGCTAGGATCATACAGCAAATCTGAGAAGCAGGCAGGACTTGCCAACACCAGAATCTCCAATCAGAAGAAGCTTGAACAAATAGTCACTGCAAAATGGAGCAACCACAAATCAATCAATACGCACATTATGCTCTGAACTTTGAAGTATAACCAAACAAAAAACATGCACCCAAGGGATAATCAAAACAGTAAGCAGAAAATATGAAATATCAGCCATCCAACAACACATTTGTCTCTTTAACAGTTGATTTCCTTCTTACCTCATCACCCTCAGCCTTTTTTATGACAGTAATTGTCAAAATCCCAGACAAAATGAAATCCATGGCTCGAGAAACGATAGATCGTGAATAAATCGGTGTCACCAGTTGACCATGACCAGTTTTCCATTATAAGCGATTATAATTAGGCAATAAATGGGACTAGGAATAAATGAATTATAATGGATCTAAAATCGACCAAACGGATCTAGAAGATAACTAGTAATTCTATGGTTTGCGAACCAAATCAGGCTATTAAGTACCAGATTCATCGCAACGACCTCGTAACTTGGCGAACAAAACCCTAGCTACAGTATGAGCATCAAAACTATATATACATATAACGAATAAATCTTATTCAAAGCGGTTAACAGGAATCGGAAACTTACTATTCGGTAGTCATGGTAGTGATATCGTGGTACTTCGTGTCGGTGCCGGAGTGCGATCTCTCTCCGGCGATATTAGAACCGGTGAATCCCCCAAATTTTCGCGCAACGCGAGAAGAGAGATAACGAACCGCAAATGATGTAGGAAATGAAGAAGTAAACAGTAAAACGACGACAAAAACGAATATAAATTGTGCCTCAAAATTAAAGCTAAAAATCTCCAGCCGTTGGATTAATGTCTTGTGAGTGATCAAGGACGACACGCTAGAGTCGCTGGTTTTGAGTGGCCTTGGCGGTGAGAATCACTTGGGGCCCTTATAAAGTTGAAGATCCTCGAATTAATAGAGAGATTTAAATATAAAAATGAATAATTACTGAAATTTTTATGGATTATTTCATATTTATTTCCAATTTTTGTTTCTATAAGGCTCGAGTAACGTAACTGTTGCTTAAAACGGCATCGTTTTAGACGGTGGGCTTGGGCCATGCAAGTCACCGATTTATATAGTTTGGTTAGCTATCAATCAGCTATTTTTTTAGCTGATTGGTATGCTTCAACTGTTTGACTCTTTAGACAGCTATTTCGTGATATAATAGTTATTTATCTTCAAACAGTTGAAAATGAAAACATTCCTATACAGGAGCATTTTCATGAAACAGCTAAATATTTAACTATCAAAACTAATTATACACTTTCCTATGTAATAAAGAGAGAGAAAGTTACGGGATAAAGGAAAAATAACTTTTTTTACAACTTTTTCTGTTGATGTTATATGTAAATTAATATACTTAAAAAATATTTATATTAAATTTTAGAAATATAAATTTTATTTATTAATAAAAATTAATTAACAATTAGTTATAAAATATGTATTATAAATAAAATATGAGTAATTGATCATCTTATATATTAGTATT
>JANZLD010000004.1:1042335-1053648 GCA_026413575.1 Erythroxylum carthagenense
ATAATATTTATTTAAAAAGTATTAATAACAATATTTATTTTTAAAATAAAAAATTTATTATTTATAAAGTAACCTTTATTTTATATGTTTTAATTATTAAATCAAATTTATTTTAAAGTCATATATTTTAAATTTAATTATATTTATTGATAATTATTAAATTAATTTTATAGATTAAATTAAAATTGTGATTATTATTTATTATTATGAATTTTGAAAACAAGATTAAAAATATACATTACAACTGAATAATATGACAATGAATTATTTTATATTTTAAAAAAAATCCAAAAACCATTTCATAAATTTAAAAAATTATTCGAAACAGTACCTAGTATTAACCGAAACCTGTACAGTATCATACTAAAATCTAATCCAGTATCAAGATCGGTACGACATTTATAACAATGACTGAACCTGCTGATACCTTGTGTGCCAATAGTTTCTACTAGGTACTGTTGTTAATATTTGTGCTTTATTTTTAAAAATTAAAATAAATTTTCTTTATCTCAAAATATAATGTTATTTTAATTTATTAATTTTAAATAAAATAATTTAAATCCAAACTAAGATTATCAATCTTAAGCCTGAGCCTTAAAATAACAGGCAAAGTTGTTTCTTTATAATCGTATAGTCACATATTTAAGTTATAAAAACAACCTCTTTATAAATATATTAAAAAAAACTGCGTATAATATAACCTTCCCCTAAACCCGGAAGTGAGAAATTTTGTACACTCGAAAAGAAATTATAATATCAACATTTGATTATTTGTGTTTAAAATGTTCTTGGTTTGGAATCTTAGCATAAGAAACAAACACGTGTAATTGAGTATAATTTTAAGTTTCCAACAACTCAACCAAACTGGTCGATCATGAATTAAAAGTCAACATATACATACGTGACAACCATCTTCTTGATATAATATACAACTAACACCAATTTTCAACTATGCCAAGCTTTGAAAATGGCGGAATCATATCGACCTAATCTCTTCATCATGCTTCCTATCTGTATGTTATTAGGTGGCATATGCATTGTTGAATGCTTAAAACTGACACATGTGGGGAACTTATGATCTGGGAGAGTTTAACGTTGACATTTTAATTAAATCCGATTTAACTCAAATTTAATTAAATTTTAACTTAAATTTTTTTAATTTTTAAAATTAAAATTCAATCTAAACTAATTGAAATGTTAAAAATTAATAATTAAAAAAATTAACCAATTTATAACGATTTATTACTGATTCAATCTTTTATTCGACTGCCTGTCTTTGCTTGCAAGTGTCAATGTCAGCTTATAACTTTAGTGTCAATGTACGTGTCCAAATTCAACTTGGCTGACTTAAATCATGTAATTTTAAGCTACAAGTTCATTATATAAGCGAGCTTAAGGTATAACTAATATTCTCTCTTTCTTTACGTAGAAGGGCAACAACATAATCGAGAAGGCGTTGCATGTCGTAAGTCGTAACAACTCAAGTATTAATCATTTGCAACGGAATTAAAATATTATCTTTTATCTTACGATTTAATTTTTAAAATATTTAACATTAATATTAGAAAAGTAACAAAAGTCTAGTTGGTCATTCAATATCAACATCAACACATGGTATAAATCTTAATGAAATGTAATATCTAGAGGTGTCTATTAGTACTCAATCTTGTGTTAGACATTTTTACTCTTAAGGGCAATTTTGTCATTCTTTTATTAAGCGGGCAATTATTAATTGTAATTTTGGTTTTCACTAAATTACAGATTAAATTACGTAATTCGATCTAAATAAGGGTCATAAAGGTGGCCTAATAAATGATATAGATTTATGAGTCAAATTTTAGGTTAAAAAAATAGATCTTTTTCGGTATAAACCTGGTTTATATCGACCTTGTGATAGAGAAGTTTGATATGCAAGTTATATAAAAATTAAGGTCCTCTGCAGTTACTCATATCAATCGCGAGCATATAGTTCTCTAGCTCATTAAGAGAGCATGAATATTGCATATCAATCGCGAGCATCGGTGAACAACTCCCTCAACTGTTCCGGAAAGTTTGAAGCTTATTTTAGTGTTAGAAAATGTTTCAAAACTTGAAATGAAACCGAAATCAAATATTCTACATTTCTTTCATTTTTATCTTTTCATATATGATGCCGGATAAGTACTACGGTTTATGTTATGTATTATAGATTCATACGATGTCAACCTTGTATTCTAAAATAGAAGACAAAAAAAGATAGTTTTAAGGAGAAGACATGTGATGGTCTCAAGCAACCTTTTACCTAACTCTGAGAGACTCAAAAAATCCTATAAAATCGAGAATATGAATATCTAATCTCAACCACCAATTAACGGCTACATTACTTTTTAGGCAGACACAGTTAGGTAGTAACATAAATAAATAAAAATTCTTTTTCTCTTACAATTATGCACATCCCAGTTCTCATTGACCATGATTTTGTCTATATAAACATACATTTGTCCTCACAACCACTTTGCATTTCTCTGAAATTCCAAAGACCTGTCTGAAAATGGCTGCTGCAATTGCCCTTGTTGTTCTTGTCCTGGCAGCTCCGGCGGTCTATGCGGCTGACCACACCGTTGGTGGAAGCTCAGGTTGGACCAACTTCGGAACAGATTATACCACTTGGGCCGCCGGCGAAACATTCAGCGTTGGCGATACTCTCAGTAAGCTGAACACTCAGAATCAATACATACGTGATGATATCATATTTGATGTTCATTAAATTTATACATCTTGTATAACATACAGCGTTCAACTACGATGGCAACACCCACGGAGTGTCGGAGGTATCAAAGAGCGATTACAGCAGCTGCAGCTCAAGCAACGCGATCAAGGCATACAACGACGGAGCCACGAAAATAACCTTGTCCAAGGCGGGTACGATGTACTTCATTTGTCCAACAGCCGGTCACTGCAGCTCAGGCATGAAGCTGGCGGTCAACGTAGGCTCAGCCAGCACCACCCCAAGCGCCTCTCCCAGCACTCCGGCCACCACCACTCCGTCCGGTTCTACACCTTCCAATTCCAACGGTACAGCTTCAAATCCAGGTTCCAATGGAGCCGCTGGTACTTTCAGTGGCACGAGGCTTTTGGTGCTTGGATCGATGCTTGGGGTTGCATTAATGGGCTAGTGAAGAGGCAGTGCTTGTTAAGTTATATCAAAGTTGTGTGATTTTGTATTATTTTTTAACAGTCAAAAAACGCCTCCTCAGTCTTCATTCTTTCTGTCTTTTCCTAATATTGTAATTGGATTATTGGCACGAAATAATATCGATAGATATGAGAGATTATTTTAAAGAATTAATTAAAATATAAAATTATTTCAAATAAATTAACATAAAATATTTTATTTTTAAATATAATAATTATATTTTAATAATATTTTTATGTTTTAAAACACCTAAATATAAGAATATATATTTTAATTTAATTTAACATTTTCTATTTTTTTGATATAACATCCTAAGTAATTCATACAAATAAAAAAATTTTATACATAATTTAACAATACAATATAATACCCCTATTTAACAGTAAAAATCTTGAGCTAGTTAACTTTTTAATTCAGTTTTTAACATTTCGATTTAATTTAGTTTAATAATTTTTTGTTAAAAATTAATAAATTTATTAATTAATCGGTCAATTTTTATAAATTAATCATAAATTAAAATAAACTGATTAATTTTCATTTAGCATTCTCATTTTTTCAATTAAAGTTAAATTTTTCGATAAGTAATAATAGTTTTCCTTATTCATTTCTTAAATTTCTTAATTTTATTTAATCTTTAACTAATTTTATGACGGTCTCGTATCCATTAAATCTTTAAAACTTTAAACTTGTTGTCTTATTAACTTAACTTTTGGTCCGTTTTTAAAAATATTTTTAATTAATGGCATTAGAATTTGATATGATGCTTCATCTTATTCTCACCCCGACAACTAAGGCACGTTATGTGTGAATGTAAGACCACGACCTTCTCATATCAATTATTCTGTTCCAGTTACTCTCTTATAACTTTGTTCTATTAAATCTCATCTATACATTTATGTAAAGTTTAGATAAATATATGGATAAGATTAATGAAACATTATAGGAACATTATAACCGGAACAGGAGATCTGATCCCCGACCACCTTCATTTGATTTTTCCATAAAGTAATAAACAAATTAAATAACTAATCTTTTAAACATATTGTTCTTAGGCTCCTTGATATATTGTTTACTTTTTGATAAACTTTATAAGTGTTTGGTGACAGATTAATGTTAGGCACTAATTTTTTATTATTATTTTTAATAATTTAGAGATGAATAAAGTTTATTTAATTTCAGTTATTTAAAATTTAATCAAAATTTTAAATATTGAAAATATTAGAAATCAATTTAAATTGATTTAAATCAATAGATTCAGTTCTCTTATATTTGAATATAATTTAAAATTTAATCAATTCAATTTTATATTTATTATTTTGAGATGATTTATTATTTTTACAATAATTAATTAATTAATTAAAGCAATTAATAAGAACTTAATCTATAATTATTATTAACATTTTCTGGAGGTCCAAGTAAATTTAAGTAATATAATATTAAGATTAATTTAAAATATGTATTGAATAAAATATATAAGTTATACATAAACAATAATACTAATAAAATTCTTTCAAAACTTCATACTAGATATAATGATAACGACGATAACGATAACGTTGATAATATTCACAAATCATAACGAGAGAAGTGTGTCAAAGCCCAATTGATAAGCCCACGTTGAAAGTTCCAATCTTGTTGGACTTCAAGTCATGATCTTTAGTTGAAGCCTACCGAGAATTTATTGCTCTGTTCTTCTTCCTAATCCTCCCATTGTTTCCGAGGTAGTGAGGTGGGAAATCTGAAATTTTGGTGTTAGCATCTGGCAAGGGTGAGAGGGAGACATGGCAACAGATGAAGACAGTGGAGAGTTTTACCTCCGATACTACGTCGGACACAAGGGTAAATTCGGACACGAGTTTCTGGAGTTCGAGTTCAGACCTGACGGTAAGCTCCGATACGCCAACAACTCCAATTACAAGAACGATACTATGATTCGCAAGGAGGTCTTCCTAACTCCTGCTGTTCTCAAAGAATGTCGCCGAATCATCTCTGAAAGCGAGGTTTTTTGTTATAAGCCACTTTTCTTCTTCTAATTTCTCTCTATTAGGGTTATTTTGAATTCTCAAATCTTGCCCTTTTGATATGGTTCTTGTAGATTATGAAGGAAGATGATAACAACTGGCCAGAACCTGACAGAGTTGGGCGTCAGGAGCTGGAGATTGTAATGGGTAATGAACATATATCGTTCACTACTTCAAAGATTGGATCACTTGTTGATGTTCAGAGCAGTAAAGATCCTGAGGGACTCCGCATTTTCTATTATCTTGTTCAGGTCTGTTGTTTCTCTGCACTTACTGTATTGCAATTATGTGCTTAACTTGCCATTGGGATCCTAATGACTAGAGAGCTTTGCTTAGAAATATAGGTTGTGTAAAGCTAACTCAAGAAACTACACATTATTGAACCTGAGAAGTTTAGTTTTGATAGTATATATGGTTTTTGAGAACTTCAAACGAAAAGTAAGGATCTCCTGCAATTTATGTCGTTTGCTTATTAGTTAGGAGAAGTATAAAAATGTTAACGATGGATTCTTTGGCTACATTACAATATCTCGCTCCTTATCCAGGAGCAGCTCAAGTCAAATAGGGGATTTTGCTGAATTCTTCTGCTTTACTGATTATGATTCTTCTTGGTCTGTGATTGCAGGATTTAAAGTGCTTTGTCTTCTCCCTCATCTCTCTCCACTTCAAGATCAAGCCTATTTAAGAGCCACCATCATGTCTACAGTACAACTTGTAACTTCATTGTGTCTGGATTTAGAATTTTTGTTTTGATTGTTTGACAGTGTGGTTCCCTTTTTCTCATACTTTCTGAGGCTTTGTAAGATTTTATGGGCATGACTACCTTGGTTTTGTGGATTAGAATCCATTTTGTCTTTGAAGTTTCATAGTTTTGAACTCCTAGTCCCTGTCTTTTGAGTTTTGAGCATGATCTTATAGTGAACATGAAACAAAGTGATTTCGCAGATTCAAGCTTATGCTTCCCAAGTTTTGGCAAAAAGCTGCTGCATTTTGAAAGAACAAGATCCTGCTTATGTTTAGCATGTTATCTTGTAATTGGCAGAAGCAGAATTCTCTTTCAGAACTGCTGGTTAATTACAAAACACACGTTCATAACAATGACTTGAAATACATCTGAATGTTATTGAGCTTCATCGACGCTTAAGAATTAAGAATCCGTTCGTGATAGATTTTGCCGATTGCCATCAGATGTACATTGTCCAAGTAATATGTACAACAGTATAGATCGTGCTACTAATAGTTACACAGTTTGTGGATCAGACCATCTTCTCTTTACCTCAGTTTTCCACCGTACCTCCCTGAGCTTCCCATCGACTCCATAATCCCTTTCCATAACAAGGTTGATTCCTTCATCTGAGTACCAACCAACTCCTATGCAAAGGACACCATCTTTGTCAACATCGACATAAGCCGTAACACCACCTGGAAGCCAAAGCACAGTGACATCCTGCATATCCAGCATCTCTTCCTCTCCGAAATACACTGTACTCTCAGGCAAACTTCTCTTCTTCAAGGTTTCTGTACAAAGGTAAACGAACGATGCACCATTGCCATCCTCAGCCACCATCTCCTCGCCAACTATTGATACTGGAGTAGCACTCACCTCGAAGACCTTCCAGGATCCTATCAATTCCGATGGTTGAGTTCGTTTCCGTTGAGAAAATGGCTTTAAATTGAACTCCATATCACTGGTTTAACCGGTAAGAAATTAGTCCTCACTAAATGAGAAGACATGCGTTGTAGATTTCAGTGATATCAAAATCCAAGACACCTTTTCTCATAGCAAATTCCCCATCAAAAGTATGCTTCCACGAAACTAACATGTAACATATTTCAACTGAAAAATAGATAACCAGGGAAAAAATTTCTGGCACAAAACCTAACTATATGAATAAACAGGTTCATAAGTAATTCATATCATATAATAACAAAGCGACATGAAGAGGAAATAAACAATAGTGATGGGCATGATGAACTATCTTCCTGCCTAATGAAGTTCAAAGTAAGAGATTAAGGCCTACATGAGACATGATCATGATAATTATACCACTAATCCTAAATCAAAGGAGAAACAAAGGAAATGGGCAAGAGAAGTTAAAATTAAGTACCCATAATCCTAAATCCTAAACCCTGAACATCAAGCATCAAAGTCGAAGTAGCAAGAGGGACTAAGTTACCTGTAATCCTGAATATTGACAGGACTGGCCCATTCTTCTTCATAAATAGCAACTCTCATTATTTGTATTTCTGAACCACCATTGTTAAACTCTATTGTATGAACAATCCGCAGTCTTTTATGACAACCTTTGACCAAACACTAAGCATGAAAAGCAATTAAGATAATCAACAACAAGATTCTTGCTGTAAGGAATATAGCTCAAATCATTCCAAACTCACTTGCTCAAATTTGTAAGTTGGGGAAAGATAATAATTAGTATCATCAGCTTCCCCAACTGGAATATCAACTGGACCCCTTGAGTAAGATCCATCCTGCAAACCAACGGAACGAAATACATGATTTTGATGCACAACAAAGTGAAACTAGAACAAAATTTGCAGTTACTCGAAGATGCCAGTCGTGAAGAACTTCTGAAATGAGGAGAAATAAAATCAATAACTTGTGCAATTCACAAACTCCATTCCAAATTTCTAGTATCCCACATAACAAATTTAAGAACCATGGTTCACAATGGTAGAACTGAGCACGGAGGGAAGAGAAACTCATACCTCAAAGAAAACCAGGCCAGTTTCATTGCCCATGAGATCTTCTTCCATTAAATCACTTGCTTCGAGCTTAAAAGATCCAAAATCAGGCATAACATGAATTCCTGAAACAGCCACATCCTTCTTTTCTTTACTTCTATTATTCCCTGCAACTTTCAGTGGCACTTCACCGTAAGGGTTTAAGGTCACCCAATTTATCTTCCTTTTAATTTGAGACGTTAATCCTCCAGATTGTGAAGGTACAGATTCAACACGAGAAAGGGTATAACAATCATATAAGTTCTCGTCCTTCTTTCCAATTTCAATCGGCTCCATTTCAGCGGTGATCGGAGAAAATACAGCCCCAACCCCTTTCCATATGCCACTTACACTACTTGCAAACGTATTCCAAACAGGTTTTATTACAGGTTCCTAGAAAGAAAACAAGAAGAAGAACATGTTCTATGTTAAGATCAGTTTCAGGTACAAGATACTATGACAAAAAGACCAGAAAAATCCCACGTAAATCAAACTCGTCTCACTACCCATTAAAGCAACATAGTCGAGCAATATCAAAAACAGGAGAATACATATATAGGCTAACCTGTGTTTGAAGAACAGTCTCGACCTCCATTAACATAGCACCAGAAACCATAATTCTACCGCCTTTGTTCCGATTCCCTCTAACGGCTCTCTTCCCTCCCTTCTTCCTCCGTTTACCTCTCTCCCTTTCTCTCTGTGCATTGGCCTTTGCCTCGTCATTGTCGACGCTCCAAACGTTGTCCTTTTTACCCTTCACTTTCACCCCATCTTGTTGTCGGGGTTTGTTGTGACATCGGGCTGTGAATCTTTTAGGGGTTAGTCTGGAAAGTTTTGAGCTAAGGGACAGGTGCTTAGAGGTGGAATTCGATTTGAAAACCCCGAACTTGAGGTTTGTAGTGAAGGTCTTGCAGAGATGAACACTTGGTGATTGCATACCTTCAGACGAAGATTGAGATAACAGTAAAGATGGTTCTTGGTAGGAGAAGACTGTAGAATTCACTAGTAACGAACTCAACGTCGCTTAGCCCAATAACAACTAGTTTCGAGCTTTCTTCGCACAAATTCGTGGGTTCTTCTTCAAGGCTCGTATGGGCTTCGATTAGGTGTTGAGGAAATTTGTCAATATATGTTTTATTTAAAAATAGGAAAAAGGAGATAAAATAATATATTATCAGTATTTACTTTCCTGTCACATCTACACGTAAATTTATCAAAAATAGCCTCCTTATTATATAAGAGTAAGGCTATGTACTATCAAACCTTCTCAGGCTCTACTTTATTGCGAGACTTCAAACTGAGTATGATGATGATAATAATTCTTAATATTTAATTTAGAAATTAAATTTTTTTAATGGAGGAATTCACGGTTGCTATTATTTAGATGCATATTAAATAAATCTCTGAATTAATGCAATAACTTGCAAATCATGCTAATCATATACTCTATATTACACAAACCTTATACGACAGGTTCGATCAAGAAAACATAAATAGAAAATTTGAACACACAATCTTTTTTTATTTAATCAGTAAGGTTTCAGCAACAAAATAATTAGATAAGGTGGGACCAAAATCATGAATAAACTTCACCTCATGTCGTTTTGCAGGGAGCAATTGTTAGGTAAGAGCAATACCAACATCATCTAAAAAGCCAATAAGTGCCTCATAAAGTTCTTCAACTTAAGGAGATAATATTAAAAAGTAAAGTTAAATTTTATAGTTTTATTAAATTAAATAATTTTTTTTACATAAATTACTTAACACATAAATAAAAATAATATGATTAATATCTAAATACTATTTTTTAAAAAAATAAGAAGCTTGAGGTCACATTATTTGACAATTGTCTATATTCATACATTTTTAATGGATCAACTTAAGATCAACTCGAGGTCTAATTTTTTTAAGTAAAACAACATCGTTTTATTTAAAAGAATTTTGAGCAGCTTAGATTTGAACCCAATTAAAAAAATTATTTTACTTAAAAAATAACTTTTAAAGTAAAACAGATGACAATTGTCTAGATTCAGATATGTTAACTTAAAAGTTAGGGTCAGACTCAGACTAATTCGAAGTCTAATTTTTTAAAGTAAAATAATATCGTTTTACTTAAAAGAATTATGAGCAGCTTAGATTCAAGCTCAATTAACAAAAAGTTATTTTACTTAAAAAATAACTTTTTAAATAAAACAGATGATAATTGTCTATATTTAGGTGGATCAACTTAAAGATTAGGGTTAGACTCAGATCAACTCGAGATTTAATTTTTAAAAATAAAATATCACCGTTTTGCTTAAAAGAGTTCTATTGCAACCTACACTCAAACTCAATTAAAAAAATTATATATTTTTAAATTTTAAAAATTATTTTTAAAAATTAACTTAACTGTGGTGTCCATTGCTATCCCAAGGACCATCCTACCTTTTTATTACGCTTTAAAATTAATGGGCCTTTTCCTTTTGACTAATTAAAAAGCAGAAAGAAAAGAAAGTATTCCTTTTCATTTTGACGAGTCACGTCAAGTTTAATCAGTTGAGCACTTTCTGAGTGTTTCCCGACCACAGTTCCCCTCTCCATACCTGTCTACACGTGGCACTCACGCACCATACTCTTTCGCCCACGTCAACCTCAAGCCTATCAAAGTCCATGTGATGCTTTCAAGAAGATGGGAGGCATATGGAATGTCGTTTTGGATCTCCTCTTTTCTATTATTGTTTTTTATCAATATTTATAAATTTATCACGAGTTATTTAATTTTATTTAAAATTTAAACAATAATTAGACCTTTCAAAATTTAAAATCATTTAATTTCTAATTTACTTTTTAAAAATATTTTTTTAGTATATGTTTGGTTGAATTTTTTGATGGTGAATAAGTACTTTTTTTCACCGCAAAAGCTTAAATAAAAAGGTGTGTTTGGTTATAAAATGAAAAAACATTTTTTAAAATAGATATAGCTTTTTTGGCAGCTAAAATATAGTTTTTTAAGAAACTCAAATTTGAAAATTTTTAGTAGATTTTTCAAATAAATTAATGAGTCTATTTTTATTCTATTTTGTCCTTATAGTTTACACATAATTTTCACAATATCCACAAACTCATCTTCGCGTTTATTTTGAGAATTATATAATATTATTTTTTTTGTATGTTTTAATATTTATTTTTAATATCAGTTTAACTTATGTTATAATCCATATAAAAGATTTGGTTAGATGTATTTTTTATTTATGTTTTATATGGTTTAAAATTATATAATAATTAATACATTGTACTTTGTATATTGTTTAATACTTTGAATAATATTTATATGCATAAATAATTTTTATTACAAAATAAAATATAGTTAAAATTAAAAGTACTTTTTATTTTTAT
>JANZLD010000004.1:1068877-1085383 GCA_026413575.1 Erythroxylum carthagenense
ATGCAAAGCATAATATATTAATTATTATATAATTTTAAACCATATAAAACATAAATGAAAGTATATATAACCGAATCTTTTATATGGATTATAACATAAGAAAAACTAATATCAAAAATAAATATTAAAACATATAAAAAATTAAATATTATTATATGAATTCCAAAATAAACGTAAAGATGAGCTTGTTAGTATTGTGAAAATTATGTGTAAAACATAGGAATAAAATGGACTAAAAATATATTCATTAATTGATATGAAAAATCTACTTAAAAAAATCATTTGAGAGGCTTTTTTTTTAGGAGCTCACAATTTGATATTTTTAAAAAGCTGTAATTTCGCTATTAAAAAAATTATATCTATTAAAAAAGTAAAATTTTATTTAACAAGCAAACATTCATTTAAAAAAATATAATAAAAAAGTAATTATTTAACTTGAAAAAGTTCAATTGAGACAAACAGTTCTACTGTTGTTATTGTTGTCCGCGGTTAATCTCTCTGTTTGTTTTTTTAGGAGACGTATACGTTAATACATCGAAGATTCCAATCGCAGCCTAATTCCAAATTTCAACTTGACCTTTTCCTACTTTCTGCGTTTTCTACAGATTTCTTGGTGAGGGACCGGTCCGCCATTGATATTTGACAAGTTTGACGAATTCTTCTTCTCTAAATTTCCATTGTCGGCTCAAAAGTTTCAACATCGAACTACAAATCAACTACACTTACTAATTTTTAATTAAAATAATAAAAATTTTTTCCCTTTTATTAGTAAATTCTTCTTTCATCATCTTTGGACTAAGGTAGTCCTTTGTCCAAGAAGTCAAAGTTTGTAGTTTCCTACAGACTTCTAAATGCCATTTAGTGATTTGATTACAGTAAAGATGAGTTTATATCAAATGATGAGTTTCTGAGTTAAGAGTTTGGTGTTGGTGGTGGTGTTGGTGTTGGTGTTGGTATTGGTGTTGGTGTTGTGGGGGAAGTTGGGAAGGTCTTTTCTTTGAATCACAACTCACAAGGTGAGAGTGAAACTTGGAAGTGGGAAGTTGGGAGGAGAGTATGATAGTTTCTTCTTTCTTATCTCTGCTTTTGCAGGTAAGGTTGGAATGGATAGAGATAAAAAAGGACACATTTTATATTGGAATTTGATTTGGCAGGATTTGAGAGGCTGCTCTTATATATATATATAAACAATTAAAAAACCTAACTGCTTTACTCGGCTGTAAAAATTTTAAACTTTTTAATTTTTTTTGTTCGATTTTTAACTTTTTCATTATTTTAACAACTCTCGTTATTAAAAATTGAATAGTTTATTATTTAATTAGTCAATTTTTGTAAATTAATTAATTTTTAGTTAAACTTTAAATTATTTGATAGATAAAGAGAATATTTTTCAACTATATTTTAAATTTTTTAATTCTGTCTAATCTTTAACAAGTTTTATGATATCTTAATACCAACTAAATCTTTGAAATCTAAAATCTCTTATTTTATGGGTTTAACTTTTGGTCCAGTTTTAACACACACGCATATATATGTATATGTGTGTATATATATATATATATATATATGTCTTGTTTTTAAATTTCCTTTCAACTTCCATTTGACATGGATGGGAAGCTTTCATGTGCCCCACTACTCATTGCCTCCATGGACTTCTGATCTGATTAATCTCCCATGTTTGTTACTTATCTTATGTTCTGTTCATCAATCAGTACGTTTTTAAAGAGTTTATTCTTTAACTTTTGATAGTATATGATATATTATTTTGAATATTTTTAGTAAATTTAAATAATAGCAATATTTTTAAATAAATGCATTTATAAAAAGATACTTAATTATATATATATATGTAAGAGCTTGTGTCTTGTAGTTCACAATTTGATCTGTTTTCAGGTCTATTTGCAACGCCTGATGTTGTATATTAGTAATTATTAATACAATAAATTAATAAAAATAATATAAGTTAGGTCAATGTAGAAGAAGAAAACTTTCTTCAGGTTAGGTCCCTATAAGTCTGGGTTTCAGATTTCCACATTTGCTTCAACAAAAAGTACTCAGCCACCTCTCACTTATCACTTATATTCCTGACCTTTCTTTTCCATTGCAGGCTGATTAGCTAGCTGCTTGAGACATGATTTAATTTATACTTCAGCAGACCCTATTCTCTCTCCCTTTCACATCTTCTGTACCCTTTATTTGTTCGACCATATTCCACTTCATCCCAACCATATATTTATGTGGAAGTTACATAAATGTACAACTCAGATGAAGTGAAACAGGCTTAAAATAAGATAGAGAGTACAGAAGATCACGTCCCATTATCTCTTTCCTTCTCATCTCAGCCTTCTAATTTTTGTAATCGATAGATTTTTATAAAATAAAACAATGAAAATAGGTGATCTGCACGACAATTAAAAATAATATTAAATAATTATCAAGTGATTATAAATTTTTATATGTTCTCGTTGTATTAATTAGTTAATTAATTCCCCTTGTCATAATTTTTTTGTGATTTTCACAAATTTTTGTAAATTACAACTATTTTAATTTATACTTGGGTTTATTAGTAAAGATAAGGTTGTGCATTACTAAACATTTTCAAACTCTGTATCTTAGAGAGATTTTTATTGAATATTGTTGTTGTTGTTTTTGACTCGTGTCATTTATAATTATTGCACTAATTTTGTAATTAAAATAGTATAAAGTTATAAGGGATCGCAATTATTCCAACTGCTAATATAAAAAAATAATTATAATTTATTGAAGTTTAATTTACTAAAAATATAAACAATTTAATATATATTTAGAATTTATTCTTCCTACATATATACAATCCCTTAATCATATTATTATTCGCTTTTACAACATTTCCTAACAAGTTATTTTATAACAACAAAGCAAGACTATTGAATTTTAATTTTGATCATAGCTAAAATTAAATTTTAATTTAATAGTTCAATTTATTGAAATTAACAAAAAAATATTTTCTAAAAATAATAAACATTAACTACAAAATAATTTCATATTTAAATATTTTTCAATTTAATTCTTCAACCTTTGATTTTATTTATTTACTTCATTTCCATGTGAGTCCTGCAAGTTATTTCAGTTCCATTTAACTGAAGAATCTACAAAAAGATGAGAAAAGCAACGTACATGCAAATGAATATTTAGTACATCTTAGTCATTTCTCAAGTACAAGACTGTTGTATATGACTCCCTTATTCGGATACCACTGTGTGTGCTTCCATAAGAGAGATAGAGGAATGAGCTATTTACTGTACAAGTCTTTCATTTCTGTGGACTATGTGCAACAACCCTAGATGAGACCTAAGGAATGAACAAGTTCCATGAAACATTCTTTCAATTCGATGACCTTTACTTGTTGACCAGACTGCACCGCGTGAAACCTAGAGGAGGAGGAGAAGTATATATATATATATAAATAATTACATAGAAGAAAGGAGTCTGTAGTTATGGAGTTAACTAGGGTTGGTGGGGTAATGGAAGGAGAAAGAGAAGCTCCAAATTACGACCTGCAGGTCTCGTTCTCGACTCCACCAGCAATCCAGGAGATGGGGTTTGTGCAGTTTGAAGAAAATCAGGTCCTGAGCTTCTTGGCACCATCACAGTCTTCTCAGATATCTCAGCCTTTAAACACCAACACAACAACTACCAGTAACACTATAGGATTTGGTCATAATGAGCAGGTAAGTATGTGATTCTGAAGAATCTTTTGGTTGGAACTTCTTTATAACCTTGGTTTTTGATGTTTCTGATACGGTTCTTAGGTAGGGACATTAGATCCAAAAGCCTCTAACGATGAAAATAACTCATGGTATATCATCTTTCTCTTTCCATTTCCTTTTCTTCTATCTCTGTGGATCGTGCGTGAAAGTGTTTTAACTTTTAGCAGCGAACACACAAGCAATAGTTTTATAAGAATCATCAGATCCGTCTTCAAATTACACGATTTAGTTTCGATTCCCTAAAACAAAAGGTTTGAGGATCTGAAATTCTGCAGGTGGAGGAGCTCTTCCTCTGATAAGAGCAAGGTGAAAGTGAGAAGAAAGCTTAGAGAACCAAGGTTCTGCTTCCAAACTCGAAGCGAAGTGGATGTTCTTGATGATGGCTACAAATGGAGAAAATATGGACAGAAAGTCGTCAAAAACAGTCTTCATCCAAGGTAATCTTTTAGTTTCTTTGTCCTCTCTGCATATATTATACCTGTATCTCGCTTCATCGTCCATCATAGACTCTTCAATTGTGTGGTGGAGCTTGCATGGAGGTTAACTTATTACCAAAGTGGAGGTTAAGTACAGTATAAATCAAAAAATTAAAAGGGTTCGAGCACTTAAATATGCAGAAACGGAAAACAAACCCTCCATGATTAGATCTCAAGAAGATAAATGGGTGTTGGAAGAGAATATTGGTGGTACACAATATCAGCCATTCAGGCTGCTTTGATTTGGTCGTTGGTGGAAGTGTCAGGAGGAACAGTGAAACCTCCTTCTAATAGAAGCAAACCCTTTGATCGAGGAGATAGTTCCGTTGATTCTCTTGGTTATTGGACCGTACTTGTATTTGCCATTATTGCTCCTACTTGTGTTTTCTATGCCATACGTCAATACAATTTTCCAAACTACTCCATAATGTTAGGGAAATAGAGAATCAGATGACACATCGTACCTCTAAACTTCATGTCATGACTACTAACTAAACTTGATGAAATTAATCACAAAAACGGATTCTTGTTAGACAAACCATTACCTTAAACTATCGTTTCACTTGACTTAAAAGATGTTCTTCGATGTGTTTGGTGCCCTTTTTTGCTTCTGTAGTCTCAATTTGCCCTAGAGCATAGCTTTCATATATTATGTAAATAGATACATCATTTGAAAATGTGTTTGAAACTAGTTTGATGGGATTAATGTTCTTCTTCTCCTGATGTTATATATAAAAATGCTCACCAAATGGGTTATGTTGTTTCAGCAGTACTGAGCTATTTGTGGATAGTTCAGGACTCCTTAGATTGTCATTTATGCGACAATGGAATACCTGAAACTATAATATATCTCCATTCAACCATGCTTTAGCTTGTATCTATCCACCCCCTTACTACTATGAATCTTTCCATTGTTAGTTTGAGATATGAAATTGAGTTTTGGATTTCGGTATTTGCTTTGAGATCTTGAACTATGTCATCTTAAAATTTTAAGATAATAGAGTCTTATCTTTGGATATAAGTCACTTTCATCTTTACTTACATTTCGATGTACAATATAATTTCACTTATATGATATTAGTTTGGCACATAAAACATCATATTGCATTTGCACTTAACTACTCAAGTTGATGATATATACTTCCATGATGGACATGTCTGGGCAGAAGCTATTACCGATGCACTCATAACAACTGTCGAGTGAAGAAGAGGGTGGAGAGATTATCAGAGGACTGTAGGATGGTGATAACAACCTACGAAGGTAGACATAACCACTCTCCATGCGACGACTCGAACTCATCTGAACACGAATGCTTTACATCTTTCTAGCTAGTTGTTTGAACCAAAACACAAAAAGAAACTACTTGTTGATGATTATACTGTTATGAGCTTGTCTAGATTATATCCCAGATTGTGGGGGCATTTTTACCTCTCATAGATCGACCAAACTAAGTTGGAAAAAGGTGACGACCTTATCGCGTATAGATACTTGAAAAATTTGTATGTGTTTGTAATTTATTGGTCTTGTAGTAATGAAATTAGTAAGAAATATAATGATCGTTCTAAGAAATTTGAGTATATTGATTTGGAAAAGTGTATTATTGCTAAGAGAAGTGGATAAATGATCGAAGATAGAGTTTCTAAACATCCTTGTAACATGAAACTGGACATTCTTTTTGGACGGGGAGGTGTATGCTGTTTCACTTTTGCTATTTCAACTTATCTCAATTATATATTTATATAGATCCTACAAAAATGTGTGGGTAAGATGATTTGAAATAGAGTTAGAACAGTAAAAATAGAATAGGTGATCTGATCCCCTTTGGATGTATGGAGAGGAACATACCATGTAATGAAAGAAACATGTCTGAATCATCAAAGATGGATCGACTAGAATCTATAGCCAATGATACATGCAATTAACGTAAAACACACTGCCAAGTTAGTTACTTGCATTTGAAAATTCAGATGATATAGAACAAGGAAAGAAAGGGAAGAAAGTGTTCTGATCCTGTTTTACATGTTTAAGTAGATGTTTATTTTTCTTATACCATTTTATGGAATTAAAAAAAGTTATCTACATGGTGATTGGTGAATTTTAGTGAAGCGTAAATAATAAAAATATAATTTTAAGGGTTATTTAAAAAAATTTAAAACTTTACTCAATTTTAAAAATGTAGTCCGAACTTTAAAAAATGAAAATAAAAATTAAATATTCAAATATTTAATTTTTTTAATCTTAACCTGATGCTAGTATTTTTAATTAATATTGCTGACGTAACTTGCCACGTAAGACAAAAATCTATAACACTTATATACGTTATACTTAATTAAGTTTAATTAAATTGTGTCATTTTGGGATTGAAATCCCTAAATCAAACTTCTCAAAATCGCTAGAATTGAAAACCCTAAATCAATTCGTTCTTGCTTAGAAAGAAAGAGAGCCTAGGGTTATAAATTGGGATTTCATTCGTATCGTAAAAACTTGTGTTGTTGAAAACCCTAAATCAATTTGTTCTTGCTCATAAAGAAAGAGGGCCTAGGGTTACAAATTGGGATTTTATTCGTATCGTAAAAATTTGTGTTATTATCATCTTGCACTAGCATGACAGAGTGTTATTGTTATCTCACACTGTTATGACATAATTTAATTTAAAATTTTCAATCACATAATAATGTAGTTTAGTTAAACTTAATTAAGATTGAGGTACGTATGTGTTTAAGATTTTTGTTTTATGTTTAATTAAATTTGACGTGTGTAAATGTTTAATATTTATGTCTCATGTAACCACGAAAGACGTAAATGAAAAAAATAAAAATTTGAATTTTTAATTGTCATTTTTTAAGTTTAACCTATAATTATAAAATTGAGTAAAATTTGATATTTTTTAATTAACCCTAATTTTAAATAAGAATTTCTTTATTTTGTAGTGACAATCATTAAAAATTACCAACTAGTGATCGTGTAATTGATATCATTATTGGTAACCATAAATCAAAACGTCTGGAGTGCTTCAAGATGTGATCTTTGTTAGAAAAGTTCTTTATTGAGTTGCATGTCAAGAATGTAACATTGGCAAATCTTATTTGGTGCTCAAACAGAATTAATTAAGAATTGTGTAATACTCATTAGTGAGGATTAATTATAATCTCCACATTGATAGTTTCAAGTTAATGAAACCAAGAAATCACCCTTGCTAGTTTCTAAACGTAGATTTTGGATAGTACCATATCCTACAATCATCTCTGCAATGTTCAGGCACTGTAATTGCTATGACGAGTCCAATTATTGGCATGATGTCAAACTTAGTTGTTCCTTTAAATGGTTAACCCGCAGGTTAAGACATCTTAGTTTGTCAGGCCCAGGACACGCTCGTATTTGTAAGGCCATTGTGCTTGACCCACCATCACTACCCCCATTTTGTCAAGAGATGGCAAGCACAACCCCACAAGAAGATGTACAAAGCCTGTATGAAAACCTTTCACCACTTGGCTTTCTTATGGTTTCTTTTCCAGAACAACAATGGCTTCAAAGTTTTCAGAATTTCTACATGTTGGTGGTAAACACACACAGCGTAAGATACAGGCAAGTAAGCTTTGACGCTGCTCATGGATATAACCTCTAATCCGCACACTTTACTGAATCAATGACAGGAGACGACGAAAACATTTAACAAATAAAAAGGTCGATCAAGTTCATTCAAAAGAATGGATAACAGATGCAGCAATGCGAATTACATATTACCATTCCTAATTTGTACAGGCACCAAGTTCGATCAAATCTAGTGTCTTCTTGCAACAGTTTCAGGACTATAGGAGGATGGTCTAGCAGGGAGGGGTTTTCTTTCAAACTCCACGGATGTAACGGAAAACAGATAATTTGACAAGCCAAATAGCACTGGCTCGGTGTTTTTCCTTTGTATCAAGAAGAGCAGCAACCATTCTTCTGTGCAACAGGCTGTCCTTTGATTTGCACCGTCGGAGGTGCGGCGTTGTTAGTTGGTTGACTCGCCATCCTGCATGAATAGAAAACTTTTGATATATCGCATATAAAAAGTGATAGTGTGTAGTGCCAATTTTAATGTTACAAACCAACTTTCATATGACGTATTTCGTATTTTGGAGGGCTTGAAGGGATTTAATCCCAGGGGCCCTAGTTACGTGTGTTCCAATGTATCAATGAAGTTCATTTTTGTCAGACCAAGATATGCAAAACTCATCATTACATTCTACTTTCCCCAGTTGTATACAAAAATTTCTTGATTCTTATACCGGTCAATATAAACACAGAATCATACCTATCCTTGATTGCAGAGGCCATAGCCATGAAAGCTTGCTCTACATTTGTTGCGTCTTTCGCACTAGTTTCCATGAAAGGAATGCCAATTTCATCTGCAAATGCCTAAACAAGAACACAAAACAATAACTATAAGGTTAGGAAACATTTCAATCTATGTGAAACTGGCAACAGTTAGTCATGTATAGGGGTAATACCTTTCCTGCTTCATATGATACAACTTTATTTGCACTGAGATCAGACTTGTTACCGACCAAAAGTTTGTTGACGTTTTCACTAGCATAACGATCAATTTCACTCAGCCATTGCTTGACATTATTGAAACTTTCTTGGTCTGTCACATCATAAACAATCTACCACCAAAAGAGATATGTTATGAAGACAGTCGATACAGTGTAAAAATATGATGATAAGCCAAAATTATATGAGATTACGTACTATGATACCATGTGCTCCACGATAGTAGCTGCTGGTGATTGTCCTAAACCGTTCTTGCCCAGCAGTGTCCCACTGCAAAGAAACCAAATGGAAGCTAAGAACTGATTCATAATGATTGAGATAAAGATTCTGTAGCAACCATAATGCAAATTCACCAAAAACAGGTATAAAATCCATACAATTTGAAGTTTAATGGTCTTCCCATCTTGCTCCACGGTACGTATTTTCTACCAGGAAGAGAAAATAAAGAAATAAGAAATAACACAATAGACAAATGGAAACCAATGCTGGAATAAAAATACGAAAGCAGAATTTCTAGAAAGAGAACCACAAATGGCTACTTACAAAGTCAACACCTATGGTGCTTATGTAACTCTCTATATATGAGTCATCCTGCATTGAAAACATTATTCAGTCCATCAAAGTGTACAACAATTAGCTGGACATATCATCAGCACCCGCACATGCAGACACATTTAAAATTTTGCATGTATCTAATTACTTCTTGAAAGTTATCATTTAATCTCCTTGTGATGTGCTATAAACATTCCTACAAACCTACCAGCAAACTTTTTCGCGAATGAATACCCAGTTCTAGAAAACAGTTTCATGTTTTGGGCACAAGATTAACCTACTACCATAATCTTTTCAATAAAAAATTGGGATTTAGTCCTTCAAGCTTCAATTTTAGTATAATTTTTTAAATTATTTGTGACAAAGTAAAAAAGAGTAAATATATTATATTCACATACAATTCAAACTTAACAGATCGCATCTTCAGTTACATGCTTAGTAACCAAACTGTCATCTTTCTAATCCACCAATAATCATGAACAACATAGTTAAACCACCAGCACCAACTTTCCGCAGTCATGAAGGCCCCTGCTTGTGGTACGTCAATAAGATTTTCCCGAAACTTTCAGGAAAATAACAAATTTATTTATGCATACACATTGAGTTCCATACTAATAAAATTTTTATAATCTGGGAATTATTAACAGGTACCAAAGTCCTGTAAAATTGAATTACATTTCTGAACACAATCACCAGGTCAATTATTCAGTAAGGACCACCAATTCAGTGCACTCATTTCACTCAATACAGAAAATCATCATCATGGATTCTGATGAAGCCAACTACTGAAAAGGATTCCTAAGGATCTTGCACTCTTAATCAACATTTTAACATGGAGAATAACTCAATCTCCCAACCAAACAAAAAAATGACCAGCTTAATGAAGAGATAGGCAGCCTGGATACTGCACAAGCTTATGTATAAAAAAAACTAGAATAATATTTTGATCACTCAGGCTAAGTAGAAACAGAAGCAAGTGACAAGAAATTGATTAACCACAGATACATAATTCATAATGAATTTATGCTAGGATCATACAGCAAATCTAAGGAGAAGACAGGACTTGCCAACGCCAGAATCTCCAATAAGAAGAAGCTTGAACAGATAGTCACTGCAAAATATGTGAAGGAAAAGTGTGCATATTAGGTTCCCAAAGTTGAAATACGAAATACAACCAAACCAAAAACATGCACCCAAGAGAAAATGAAAACAATAAGCAATCCATCCAATAACATTATTTTCCATCATAACTCTAAACCTTTCAATTACAAAAATTGTGAAAAACCCAGAGATCAAATTGATAGTTCGAGAAACGAGCGATTAGGAGTAAGTACGTGTCACTAGCTGACGACAGCACAAAAAACTTGGGCTTTCCACATACAAAAACATTAGTAGGCATAAACGTGAATAGGAACAGCAGAATCAAATTGGATCTAAACTCAATCAAATGGATCTAAGAAAACTCAACGGGGCATCCAATCGCTTATCAGGAATAGATTATCGCCAGAAAAGTCAAAGACTCTTAACTCATCAATCGAAACCCTAACAAACCGTATATGCATCAAAAGGATATACATCCATAGAGAATCAGCGCTACGAAGAAATTATGATTGAATTGGAACTTACTATTCAGTAGTCATGGTAGCGATACGTGTTGGCACCGGAGTGGAGTCTATCTCCGGTGAAATTATCACCGGCAAAAGCTTCCAAATCAAGAACTCTCCGCGAGGGAATAACTGACGAGGGGAGACGCAAGGAAGTGAACAACGTAAAGAAAAGAAAAGCAAGTGTGAACACACACACACACGCACACACATATATATATATATGATGGAAAAGAACCGAATGGTTGTTTGTCTTACTTGAGAATCTTAGAGGGGTTGACAAAAGTGCCCTTTGAATCAAGCTCGAACCTTTTGGAAAGTATAACGAGCCCAATGTTGAACAACAACCTTTGAATTGAGTTTGGTCTGAACAAGCCACGATTTTGGCCTATCATGAAAGACCCAGTTAATGAGCTCCTCCACTTGGAAATATGATCCGACAATGAACTTTCGTTAAATCTTGTTCCATAACTATCCCAGAAAAGCCCACAAAAATGGCCCCGACCGTGTAGAAATACCTTCCCTCTTCACTTCTACCTCCCGGTTTCGTGTTCAGTGCGACCATGGCTTCAAGATCATCTCAGTTTATACATGTTTATGGTAAAAAATGCGGACTTAGCTAGATACATGCAAACCGTAGCTTAGACTGCTTTTTATCGGAGATTCTTGGTTCATGGATGATCGAATCGTAACGGGTTCTTTCTTCATTCTTTTTAAGGCTACGATTTGATACTAGGAGCAATAGCTGCGTTTTATGTGTTCAGTGTGCCCTACACCAAGGTTGAAGAAAGCTTCAATGTTCAGGTGCTCCTGTAATTTTACTTGGCTTGTGGATTTTGTGTATATGAGAACTTAGAAACTCACTCCTTGAATTCTCTGATTTTAAATGAGTCTTAAAGATTGAACTTTTCAAATTTCAAGAAGCAGAGAGTGGTCTGCTTTTGATTATCTTGTGGAGTTACTTGAACTGACGATACCATAATGTACTAAGAAATTTACTTTCTTTTTTGGTGTTTTCTATCCTCTAAATAACTTGTGTGATGACTTGTTAATCTTGTGTTTATTTAGGCTATGCATGATATTCTTTACCATCGACACCACTTGGAAAATGTAAGTTGCATATCTTTATATCTTCTTTCTTTCCTAGTGGAAATATGTACCTCTTGACTGAGCTTTGTCCTTTTTTTTCTTCATTTCCATCTGGATTTCATCCCTCTTAGTATGACCATCTGGAGTTTCCTGGAGTTGTTCCTCGCACTTTCATTGGTAAATCTCAATCCCTTGTACACTGAATGCAATCTTGTTAGGTTCATTTTGAATTTGGGTTTTTGATTGAATCTTTGTTCCACTGGAATTGGCTAGTGAGTTCTGATATCTTCGTTTTCCATGCAGGAGCTTTTCTGGTATCAACGGTAGCATCTCCAATTGTATTAACTATGAGACTGCTGCAATTTCCAGGAGTGCATGGACTTATTGTTGGTTAGTTATTTGCAGACCTTACTAGTAGTTGGTATCTAAAGTCTTCTTTTTTAAGTTTGCTTATTTGTTATATTTTCTTTCCTCATAAGTTGCATGTACATCATGCCTTATAGGGTATTATTCTTGCCACCTTTGAATGTATTATCAATTATTTTTGGTTTTGCTGCTAGTTCGTCTAGTGTTGGGTTGCATCATACTGTCTACACTGCGATTCTTCCGTCTCCAGGTATATGATTGTTCTGTAGTAATTTTATTGTTCAGTTAGGTCGGGCTTCCAGTTTTCACTTCATCAAACAATAGTTCTTGTGGCCATCCATTAGTGGTCAATATCATGCAATCCATAATTATGATATTAAACAAAAAATGTTCCTTTCTTTTTGAACAGGTCAGGAGTAAATTTGGTCGACAAGTAGAAGCTTTCCTTGTACTATTAACTGCTGTACAGTTTCACTTGTTGTTCTATTGCACACGTCCTCTTCCAAACATATTAGCTCTTGGTTTAGGTGACTACTTTTTCTGTTTAACTTTGACTCGTGTGTTGTGGTTTAGTACCACTCCTATCTCATTGGTTATGAGCTTAGCACCATTCTTTGATCATAGAGATTTACCGATGAATTGTTGATAGTCACTAATCTTTTCCCTTTTCTGTTCGTCATGTAGTGTTAATTGTGTTTAGTTAGTCATAGTTGATTGTTATGTTGCTTGTGCAGTTAACTTGGCATATGGATATTGGTTGAAGGGAAAGTTTTATTCAACATTAAATTGTCTGGTATGTGCTGCTTACATTTCCGAAATTCAATCATGTGCATCATGTGTTCAATTATCAGGCTGACAAGCCCTTATGTATCAGTTGTATTGTTGTAATGATTCCCTTGGCGATCATGTTGTTAACAGATACATACCCTTATTTTAACTCATTTTCTATCAAGTGGTTTGTTCATATCTTCTCAAAATCTTCTTATTCCCTTGTTTGGGTGATCAGATTATTGCCACGGTCATCTTTAGATGTGATATGCTGTTGCTTCTTTGCCCAATTGCCCTGGAGCTTTTACTGGTATGTTCATGCTTTCTGCTGGCCTTCTTCTCTTTTGTAAATCTTCTCACCATTTTTTATCTTCATCTCGTATATTATCATCTAGATAATAGGTGCACTTTTGTTTACTTGCTTGGATACTTATCTACAGTAACATCTTGTTTAAGTACAGACAGGGTGCATTAGTCAACTTCAAACATTTATTTTAGTATTTGATGACGTAATCTTTTAGTTGACACACATGAGCATTTGTGCCAATTGTAAAAATTTCAGCCGCTTGATTTCAGACCAGATCTATTTCAATATGGGATGCTATTAAATACTGCACGGGAGTTGCACTGCTGTCTGTAGGTTTGTTTCTTGTTTTATATGCAATATGTAAATTCGTTTGAATATAAGCACATCAATTTTTTCGTATCTTCAATTTCTGAATTCACTTGGCCTCTGTCTGTCACCTCTACATGAAATCCTTATCAGTGCAGGTCTTACCTTAGTGGTTGATTCACTAATGTGGAAGAGATTAGTTTGGCCTGAATTTGAAGTTTTGTGGTTCAACTCTGTACTAAATCGGAGTTCTGAGTGGGGTGTATCCTTCTGTCCAGTGTGTTGTTTCATTTCTTGTGAAATTGAATATGAACGTCATTTTCTGATTGAGTGATCATCCACTGAATCCCAAGGTTCTGAAAGTGTGATCTTTAGCCAAATTTATGTATATGTATATGTATAGTGTCTTCATGAGCTAGTGTTCCTCAACCTTTTTTCTTAGACGCATCCCTACCACTGGTACTTCACTTCTGCTCTCCCTCGTGCATTGCTTGCTGCATATCCTCTTTTTTTGGTGAGTCTTGGTAGTAATGTTTCCACAATGTGATTAATTCATTGGTTTTATCCTTTTCACGTTCTGCTTTAAAAATACAAATTTGATTCCATCTTGATCATATATCATACCTGTTGAATACCATCTGATGATATCCTGAACTGTTTGCTGATGACTGGTGTTGCTTATGGCTACTTCATTTTTCCCAGAGACTAAACTATTTGCACTTATTTGGGTACCAAGAATTGGAATTC
This sequence comes from Erythroxylum carthagenense, assembly GCA_026413575.1. Classification (NCBI taxonomy): domain Eukaryota; kingdom Viridiplantae; phylum Streptophyta; class Magnoliopsida; order Malpighiales; family Erythroxylaceae; genus Erythroxylum; species Erythroxylum carthagenense. The sequence goes on from JANZLD010000004.1 coordinate 1,083,379, forward strand.
AAACTTTTTTTTCTCATGAGTGTTTGTTGTTATAAGTCTTGCTTGTTACATTTCCTATTTACTGATTTCTGGCATCTGTTCAAGTCCAAAAGCAGTAAGGCAATGTCTGTATGTGGATCAGTTATGTCCTCACTTAGCAGGCTTTCCGTTACTTTCTCTCTTTTTTTTTTTTAATTTCAATAAGATTTTACTTCTTTCAGCTTGGGATCTTTCTTGATCGGAGGGTCCTGTACTTTGTACTTCCAGTTCTTTCCTTCATCCTGCTTTATTCAAAGCTACCACACAAGGTATATACACATGTTGTCTGACTTTTTTTTAATTTATTCAAAAGATAAATGTATATCTCTTGGTGATGCAGGAACTTCGGTTTATTATCAGTTCAGTTCCGATATTCAACTTATCTGCGGCAGTTGCAGCTAGCAGAATGTATTGCATTCGTTTGTTTTCATTTTTTGCCAAAATGATAATATTCAACAGTAATCAGGAATAACTCATCCTTTTCTCCTACCTTAATAGCTAACTAATTTCCCATTTCTTCTTAACAAACTCTGCAGCTACAACAATAGGAATAAAATTTCATGGAAGTTGCTGAATCTCATCACTTTGGGATTGCTTGTGATCAGGTTAAATTTTTATTTATGTTGTTTGTTGAGATGATTATGCACGAAACTCCTTTGTATACTCATTCTAGATTGTGTAGCCTAGGGTGCACTACAGTGACTTTCATGGCATCTTATGGAAATTATCCAAGCGGTCATGCTTTAAAGGAGTTGCATCGCATTGGTGAGTCTGCTCCCCTATTTCATGCACATACGCAATTCCACATCTCCTGCATGCCACACAAATGCACCATTGCTGTGTTGATGGGCTGGCTGAACCTTGGAACCCCAAGATTGGTTCCTTTTGTTACTTTGTGAAACAATTTTCAAATAATGGATTTAGGTGATATTAATTTCTAAAGTCAGTTCTTACCTGAGAGATGACAACTAAATATGTGATAGACTTTCATGTATCCCTTTTTGTCTTTGTATCCTTTTTATTTGAATTTTTTCGTACAGGATTTCTTTCTTACATGCTCCTACTTATGAATATGCTTACCTTTGGGAAAAAGAGGACTAATTTTTGAATCGTTTACGAAGGTCATCTTAATAATAATGAGGAATGGTGGGTACATATCGACACATTTTCAGCAATGAATGGAATTTCCCGGTTTTGCGAAGATGGTTCTCCGTGGAGGTACACTCCTTTTTCTTCTTCTTCTTCTTCTTCCTCGCCCTTGTCCTCCTCCTCAAGTGATTGTTTCATGTTATGCAGGTATTCCAAAGAAGAGGCCATCTCTCTTGAAGAATTTTCTCGCAGAAATTTTACTTACCTTGTGAAGTGAGTATTTCTTTATCCTATTTGCATTCCCCTTGAGATCAAATCAACCCGGAGGACATAGGACTAAATAAGTTTGTAGATCAATCTGTTGACTTCATTCTTTATTTCCTTATCTCTATTAGCGAGCACTCCAGTGTTGATGGATACGAATGCTTATTCTCGGTAAGTGGCTTCACAAGGATTGGGCTTCAACATAAAATTCCCCCCCTTGTACTGGTAAAGATCAAAAACTCTACTTCTGCAGTTGCATCCTCTGGCTTATATTGTATGTGACAACTGATGATATCGTCTTGCAGGTTAAAGAGCCAAAGGTATTCATTCATGGAAGTAAAAAGGTGAAGGAAATCATGCAAAAGAATTGGCCATGGTGCTCTTAAATTCTTCTGAGGAAGTTCCCATCTCAATGACTAGGATACACAGAACATGTATATCCTTGTTCGCCAAGCCATGTTAGAGAACTGTAGAATGAGCCATTGTTGATTTGATTATAGTTAATGACATGCCTTAACTCTTGATAGTTTATAGGTTGGTTTGATACTGGAATTTGTGGTTTTTCTTAGTTTATTGCTTATTTTATATTGTATCTATTAAGTTTTTATTTATTTATTTATTATTATTATTATTA
>JANZLD010000004.1:1154448-1165127 GCA_026413575.1 Erythroxylum carthagenense
TCATTCTGTAAGCCATTCAATGTACAATATAACAAATTCTGAAGTGGTTATCATTACTACAGAACTCATGGAGACACAAAGTCATCAGAAAGTCCCACACAATGCACATATAATGTCTGTCCTTAGATCTGCCATTTGACAGAGAATTGTGCACAACAGCAAAACAGACATGGATTCTCAAAGTTGATGCTTTACTGCACCAAACTCACTCGTTCTGTAATCCATTCAATGTACAATATAACAAATTCCAAAGTGGTCCTGTCCTTAGACATGAAGTCCTCAGAAAGCCCGCACATGCACATACGATACTTGAACAGACAATAGGCCCGGTAAAAAACATGATCAAGTTTCAGATTTATATCCCAGAAAAATGAGTACATTTGAACAGATAAGAGTCTCATTCTTCGCTTTAAGGTATTGCATCAGACACACTTGATCCGTAAAACCGTGACCAAGCACAGCAGGATCGGCAACAAAAATCAAGCAAAAAGTTAAAAGAAAGAAAGAAAAAGAGTTCATAAATCATCACCTAATTTAGTCCCAACAAGAACAATAGGCACTGATGGGGCATAATGTCTGAGCTCAGGGACCCACTTCTCCAACATAACAAGGGGGCAAAAAGGAAAAGGCGATTATAAGACACAGAGAAGAATCAGAAAAAGTATATGAATATCACAAGAAAAGGAGGAATTTGAGTAAGAGCAATCATAGCAGATAGATAAAAAAGAGGAAAAAGGCTTACTTTCTTTGATATGTTCTCATAGCTAGGCCTACTTATGAGAGAAAAAGCAAGAATGAAAACATCAGCTCCTCTATAACTCAGAGGCCTCAGCCTGTTATAGTCTTCCTGACCTGCATCAATCATGCTATAACTTCTGCTTAGAAGCATCACAATATGCTAATTCAACCCTATTATGTGAAGGAAAAAAAAAACTCCAACCTCAAATTATTTACGGTATTTAAATTTCTAAAAATATTAATAATCTAAATATCTGTAAAAGAAATGACACAGAAATCCATATGATATAAATAATAGACATGAAATAATTAAATGTTATAAATATAATGATCCAACACAATTTTTAACGTCATGCCTTTCACTGTTATTCTTTTGAAAATCACAAACTAATTTTCAAAAAAGACAAGATTAAAAGCTCTTTTTTTTTCAAAATTAATTAAACTACAAGGTATCCAAAGCCCTCAAAAGCACTGCTGCTTTTCTAAAGCAGAACAGCTCAAAGAAAGTAAAATGTTGCAAACTGAATCTTTCCTTCTCTAAATTCAAAACAAAGAACCACATTGTGACCAGATATCATCGCAGACACACCAAAAACAAAAGTAAAAACTAACCGAAATTTCACAAGTTCCAGGATAAAGATCTGAACGAAACATAACAACAAACAACTTACCTGCAGTGTCCCAGAGACCTAGATTCACGGTCTTCCCATCAACCATAACATTGGCACTGAAATTATCAAAAACCGTGGGGACATAATCCTGTCAGGGAAAAGAACAAAAAACCACAAAGGCAAAACCTCGTCTCAGAAACAGACACAGAAGACCTCAAATTGAACAAAGCTAAAATAGAAGTTAGAGAAAGAGTACAGTAGGGAAGGTGTTGCTTGTATATGAAATGAGAAGACACGTCTTTCCGACAGCACCATCACCAACTGTCACACATTTGATGAACTTTGATGCAGCAGATGTTGCATTTGTTGTTGGTTCTGTCATTTCTAAAAGCAGTGGACTAAAAACCTCAAATTACACTTCCCCAGTCCTCTCTGTTTTCTCTATTTGATACAGGCTGCCCTTGAGTTAGATATAGGAAGTAAGAGGAAGGGCGGACTAAAAAGAAGAGAGGTCATTAAAGAACGAGAAAAAGTAGGAGAATTCACTTTAATTTGAGCTGTCAGAGAGGCAAAAAGGAGTTAAATAAAAGGTAAGCAGACCCCATTGGAATGAGACTTCATCAAGAGCACTAGTACACAAACTACGCTGCTGAATACTAGTAGTTGAGATCGAGCTAATAGGAAAAAAGATTGCTCATTTCTTATACAACTTTCAAAAAGGTGTGTGCCCGTGAAATTAGATAAGGCTGATTCAGAGCAATTTGAGTTACGGCGTGATCGAATCCAGTCCAACCAGAGGTGTTTTTATTACACGACATGAAGACGCATGTCAGTAGAACAACAAAAGTTAAGCCTATGCTAGGCTCCCACGACAATGAAGTGATTATCGGGCCATCCAGTCAGGTAATATTCGTTGAAGACATTTATGAGTGCTAACAATAGTACAGCTCCTGGTGCTTTGATCCAATTTAGGTTGAAGAGTCGAGTAGGAACGAGAATCTTTTGAGGGTGTAGATTCATAAGATTTGAACTAATTATTATCTAATTTTGATTTGATTTTTTTTCATTTCATCCCAATTTAAAATTAAATTAAATTTAAATATTTTTAAGTTTAATAAATTATATTTTAATAAATTAAATCGATTCAATTAGATATATTTTAATTTTCAATTAAATTTTTAAAAAATTTTAATTTTTAACTTATCAAATATTTATCGACATCAATACTCAGTTGAGGTCTTACTAAATAGCGAAATTTGGCCAAGTCCGATAATATGCAGCCTGATCTTTACTTAATAGAGAGGTTTTTAACATCTTAAATAATTTATTTGAAATACATAATTTGTATAGTATAATTTTACAAATTATTGTATGTGGTTGGATCTTTTGACTTTTCATCTTAAAACGGCGTCACTTTGTCTTTAGAGCACACTTTTGGATTTGGGCTTTTGTTTTGGTGCTTCTAACAATTGAAAGTCCGATCCACTCATAGCTAAACCGACTTGCCGTTTAGTGTACGGACGTTGGTAGTGAGATAAACATACAGAAGAGAGAGAGAGGGGGTAAGGATTCAAGGAAGGGAACAATGGGCTCGAGAGCAGCAACACCGCCATATCCAAGCGCCGCGAGAATCGCCGATTCACAGTGCTATCCTCAGTACACAGCCTCTCTTAAGTGTAAAACCCTGTTCTCGATACAATAACCCTTTTTTTTTGTTTTATCCTGAAATTCACCAAAAAAAGATCCTGTAACTAGACATTGCAGGGCGTTTTTGTGATTTCTATTCAAAATTGATGAAAGAATCTTATGTTGGTTCTTTTAAATTTTTGAATTGGGTGTGAGGAGAAGAAAATTGGGGAAGATACGTTTTCTTTCTTTACTTGATCAGTCTCTGATGATGCTTTCTTTTTTAAACTTTGTTAAGGATTCAACTTTTTGTTTGATCTTCTTTACTCTTCTGTGATGTGCTAGTGATTTTAGCTGGTTTTATTGATTAGGAAACTGTTTACAGACTGAAGCGCTGTTAACTTCTTTGTTTGTTTCAATTCATATTGCGCCATTATGTTTTTTCAATCTTTTCATTATGTGTGAGCTTTAATTTGAGTATTATAGCGAAATTTTAGGTGCTCTCTTTTCTGGGTATAGGTGAGCTTTTAAGATGTTATGTTTATGTGATTAAATTGAGGGCTTTGATGAGGATTTCTGTCAGCTGTCATGTATTTGTATTTGGTGACTGAATTGCGGTTCTTTATGCACTTGTTGATCAATTTACGTTCTTTGGTAAAAGGCCTGGTTTCACACTTTTGTTGTTTCGGTTTCTATGTGTTGCTTTAGGAATCATGTAGTTTCGGTAGGGCTCTCGATTTCAGTAGAAAATGTGTCTGCCATTTCCTAATTCTGGAGAGAAACTCGCAGGCCTAGAAGAGTTTAGCTCAGACAAGAGTAAGTGTCAAGAGCATTTTGATGTGTACAAGGAATGCAAGAAAAAGGAGGTATTGGATTCTTAAGAAACTCTTTAAGACTTTATGTTGACATTTGCGATTGACCAATCCGGGATGACTAAATTATAATGTTTCGTGCTTTTATCTGGACAGAGGGAAGCTCGGCTTGAACGCAACAAGACTCGCTCTTTTTTTTCCTAAAACACTATGTCCTGATTCTCTTGACATGCATGGAACTTTGCTAGGATCATTGCAAATGTTCTCTCAGTTTACTTCATTTGAATACATTTAGGATGAAATTGAACTGCAAGATTTCAGACTGAACTTTTCACTATGGCACTGAGTAGCAGTTCAATTTAGTGTTTCTATGTATCTATGGTCACAAGATGTAATAGATAAGGCTGTGGACTATTTACACTAACGTGTTAATTTGTTAATTATAATTAACAAAGTTCAACTCTGTCCATTTTGGTTGTTTGATAGTGTAAGAAAACTGAGTTGCCCATGCCCAAGAGACCTCAACTCGGCAGTGTCAGAATGATAATCACCAACAGCTATTCAATTGACCAACTTCCTCGGGGATCCTGGCCCTTAGTGGTTCCAGGCAGGAATGGCTAAGAGCCGTATATGGATTGTTTCATGTCAACTAGATGCATAATATTCAATTTCTCATAGCAACTGTATATGCAGAATAAGAATGCTTAGAGCATAGTCCTGGCTTTAGGCTTAAGGGTTGGCCTTGATCCAACACAAATGCAGGTAATGTTGGTATTCTGCCGAGAGTGAGAAGTCGAACCTTGACAGGTGATAGAATCGCGCTCAATTCTTCCATTGCAAATTGTAGCCTGATCTTATTCTTGACCCAATCATGGCTAACAGTCAAACTGGCTTTGTGCTGTTCGGGCTGGATTGGTTTGTCAACCCTAATCAAAAAGCATTCTGTTAGCAAATCTTTCAGGCTCGAACTGGTTGCATGAGGACCCAAGTATCAGGCTGCTGCTGCACATTTGAGATCGGGATTTAAATGTTCGTTTCCTTGGAAATGCCAACAGTTAACAATCCTGAATTCTGAATCCCTTCTTCTTGTCTCTTTTATCCTGTCTCAACTCTGCTCCACTTTATCTCAACTATATATTATATCCTTAAAAGAAGGGATTCAGAATTCAGTATCATTAACTATTGGCATTTCCAAGGTAATGAGCATTCAAATCCCAATTCATAAATATATGGTTAAGATAAAGTAGAATAGAGTGGAGATAGGATAGAAGGGACAGAGGATCTGAAGAGCATTTTCTGTGCATGAAACATTAATTATTTTCATGTTCTGAAGCATGTGAGCGTTTTGTTAGACAATTCTTACAAGTTTTAAGCACCTCAGGACAAGCTCCAGTTTGCTAATCATGTGAGCAGCTACTGCCATCAGACACCATTGAGGTTATGATTGCTACGGCTTAAAAATTCAGGGATGACAACCGGTCAGGTTTGGAGTTTAAAAACATTCGGATTCAATTTAAATTCAATTAAGAATATATCGAAATGAATTTCGGGTTTAAGTTTGAGTTTGATCGAATTAAATTTGACTAGGGATGATTTTTGTGTCTAATGTCCAGGTTACTAGTATTCATATCAGCAACTCCTCCATGCTCTTGGAATCCTTCAATCCTATCCTTTCACGCCCTTTAACATTGAGATCGTCAAATCCGCCATTAGCCTCACCAAAACATTTAAAAAAGGTGCCAGTCAAGAACTACAACAACTTATGATTACCTAATCAAAGGTTAAAGAAAAGTATTCTTTCATACTGCTTAACTGGTAAGGCATCTTATAGTTATTAATTTTTAAATATACATTGGACATTCTGATAATAGCAAAATAAGTATTTTTAAGGACATAAAAGAGAATTTGATGTGTTTCAAAATGACGGTTTAATTGGTAAAATTTTAAAATAATATCATTTAAAGAGAGGTTTTAAAGAAAAATTGTTTTGATAATTTTTTAAATTAAATATCGATTTGATCGGGCCGGATCGGCTGCCATCTCGAGACCTACTGGACTATTTTATAAAGGCCTATAATAAAAAAAGGAAAATGATAGATTGTTTTGGGCTGTGATCATCGAAGCCCAACAAGAAATGACAAATTAAATGACGTGAGAAAATAGAAATTGGAAAATGAAGGTTAGAAGGAAAAAAAAAGGAAAAAGAAAGATATGGACAAGAAAACAAAGAGAGACACAGAGAACATAGAGGGGGTCCTCTGAATCTCTTCCTCTCCCACATCGTAAGCCCTAGTTTTAACCGATTCTTTTGTTAATTTGCTGTTCCTCGTCTTCTTTACCTCTGAAATTTTGGATTTTTCACTCTTCCACGTCCCGCCAAAAACCCTAATCTCCCAACGAACTTCGCATTCCTTTGATTTCCGTGTTCTTCTGTTCATGATGGTCTGTCCTAAAGCTTGAATCTTTGGTACGAGGCCTACGGGTTGGAGGTTGATATATACATATAAATACATATATCGAAAAAATATTTGTGGGTCTGTGGGAATTATGTATGCTCGCGGTGGGTCGAGATCGGAGATTGTGGGAGGACCGCTTGATCGGAAGCGAATAAACGATGCGCTCGATAAACACCTTGAAAAGTCGTCGCCTTCAACTTCGAGGGCTTTGAATAGTAAGGACAAAGATAGGTTGTCCGTACCATCCACTTCTACTGGCAAATCGCAACTCGACCATCGTGATACACGTTCGGCTTCTCTCTCCAAGAACAAGGGTTCTGATGGTTAGTTTGTTGTTTTCGTTCTTATAGATGTTACTTTTCCTTAAATGCGCATCTGGGGTTATTGTAAGTCGTTGGATGATGGTTTTCTTTTGGTGTTTGGGATTGGATTGTTCTGTTTGTTTTTCGTGTGTTTTCTGCAGATGTTGAATTCGATTTGGTCCTTCCTGACGTTTTACTAGTTATAGTAAGTAATGATGTGAAAAGTGTCTCGTTCATGATCTGGTTTCTCTGACCTTAACTTGCCCTGGAAAGGGTTATTCTTTGGCTATGATTTTGGCTTTCTAAACTGTTCTTAGTTTTTGCATTCTAATCACGGCATAACATATTTCTGGCTTGCTGTAAAGCTCTGACCTGTGAAATACCAGATGAGCTGTGTTTAAAGTTGAAGATTGGTCAGTGATTGAGACACGAAATTTAACTTTTTCTTCGTTTTCCGATATATATTCTTTATGTGTGTTTATGGTTGTTTTTATAGTTATGTATGTGTTTCATACATTGTGGGCAAGGTTTTAAAATATTTCTGAAATGTTTTGTTCATGCTGTTAGCATATGGTACGTTTATATAATACCATACGGTTATACTAAGTTTAATATTTTACTTGTTTTTCTTCCTTCTGCTGTTAGTTAAATTTGCAGAATAGTAGATTTCTTGTTTTTATTTCTGTAGTGGTTTATGAATTTGGATTATGTATTCAGGCTATGTTGGCTAATCTTTTGTCTTCAACCTACCAGTTGTGATTTGGTTAGCCTCTTTGGACTGTAATCTTGCAAGATCCGTTGTTATAATATACTGGCTATTGACTATTGAGTCTATTTTGTGGTTATATTACCTACTGACACTATCTTAAATTAATAAGCTGCAGAAGAATCTGAGACTGACAGCGAGGAATCAGATGTTAGTGGTTCTGATGGAGACGACACATCCTGGATTTCATGGTTTTGCAATTTGAGAGGAAATGAGTTTTTCTGTGAAGTTGATGATGAATACATTCAGGATGACTTCAATCTTTGTGGATTGAGCAGTCAAGTTCCTTATTACGATTACGCACTGGATCTCATACTGGATGTTGAATCTTCTCATGGTAAACATTTCCGATAGCACCTGGGATCTTTATTTAGAGTTAGCTTTTCTTGTTATAGCATAATGATTCTTATATTTGAGGTTCTTCTTTTGTTTTGCTCGTTGGTAGGTGATATGTTCACTGAAGAACAAAACGAGTTGGTAGAATCTGCAGCTGAGATGCTTTATGGTCTTATACACGTGCGCTATATACTAACAACCAAGGGAATGTCCGCTATGGTAAATACATGTATTATGTAATTTGTGTAGTTTTTTATTTTTTTGGGTACATAATTGATTGGTTATAAGTTCTGATGGAAATTTATACAGTTGGAGAAGTATAAAAATTATGATTTTGGGAGATGCCCACGAGTATATTGCTGTGGGCAACCTTGCCTTCCAGTTGGTCAATCAGATATTCCTCGTTCAAGTACTGTTAAAATCTACTGTCCTAAATGTGAAGACATATATTATCCACGATCCAAGTATCAGGGCAGTATCCTTTCAGTAGTGATTGCTAGTTAAATGACTTCCTTTAAGATTAATTCATTGAAATAAATTTGTATGTGTTTACATCTGCTTGAACTATGCAATTTCTTTTCAGGTTTTTTGTTGTGTTTCTATATTTATACTTCATTATTCTCCAGATCGAGTTGCAATTTGACAGATGAGCTATCATTATGCTCAGGGTTTGGATCCCTCAGAAGTTGAGTCCTGTTTCTATTAGAATGTTAAACACTTTCAATATACTACCTGTTTTCGATACATCAACAAAAAACAGATATCGACGGAGCTTATTTTGGATCAACATTTCCTCACCTTTTCCTGATGACGTATGGCCATTTAAGGCCTCAAAAGGCAGCACAGAGCTATGTGCCTAGAGTTTTTGGCTTCAAGATTCACAAAACCTGACAGGGGCGCTGGATAAGATGAGAATCGGCAGAATGTTTTGGGTGGTTCTTGTACTATCACGTACTCTCTGTGAAGTACTCCAACAAACAAGGCAAGTAAAGGTGGCTAATCATAAAGGAGTACAGATGATTTTGAAAAATCGAAATGTTTGAAATGCAATATGGGCTATACTTGACCTATATTTTATTTTTATTTGTGAATTTACAGAGCGATTGCAAGTCTTCTTGTCTTTCATGGTTAAGAATTGTTCAAAATTCTCTCATTGTTTCCTTCCACCTTTTTCTTGGAAAACATGTATGCTTTACTGCTTTGTCCTCTGTTGTTAGCTGCTGCATATTATTGACTCATGCTCCACCTTGTGAAAGTTGAGCTGAAAATTTTGATTATCAGAGGAGGAATGGTCCTTGGTATACACTTTTTGACTTTGTCCATTTTAGTTAACTGCACACTTGGCTTAGTTAATATAAATTTAGCACGCAAAACAATCATAATCTTGAATGTTTCCTAGGGTTGGCGAAAGGGTTTGGAGCCTGTTCCGACCCTGCCATGAAATCAGTCGGCAAATATGATATGATTGAGTTCCAGGTCGGATTTGAATCTAAATTAAAAAAGTTGAGCTTTGGGCAAAAGGGTTCTGAAATTTGAACCTTTATCTGGTTTGAACCTTTTAGTCTGGCTTAAAGCTGGGTCAAACCTTTATGGCCAACTAGTGCAGTGTCTTACCAATTTGAACAAGATGAGCTCGTCGGATCAGAAGGAAAGTGGCCAGGTACAGGCCCTTCCTCTCTGGACAACTTTTGGTTGCAGTTGCTCTGCTTGACAGGTGCTTGGAGGGGTCGTAGTGTGCACTCTCAATCCTTTGAGCAAGATGCGCTTCTTGGATCAAAAGCAAAGCTGTTATGCTGTGGGCGCTCCCTTTCTCTCTGGACAGCTTTGGGTTTAAATGTTGGGCATGTTCACCGCTCAAAGTTTCAGGCCAGGGTATGGCAGGCTTGTCAGATCCTGGTTGCCCACCATATGCATTCACATAATGAAACCCTCGGGTCCCATAATGATAGAATTTCTAATTAAATCTGATTAAATATTTATAATAGCAGGCTCAAATTATAAGTAGAGATTACTAAATATAAGATTAAAATCTAAATTATTTAATTAAACTTCTTTATATCATACCATTAAACTTATATTAAGATCTAGGGATTCAATTATTTGATATTACTCTTTATATGAGAATATAGTAAATTAATTCTTAAATTCGTATGGTAACCCTAAAATTCATACATTTTAAATACATCACTTAATTTCAAGAACACACGAAACTACATATCTACTGGGATAGATCTTCTGTTTTTATAAACTAATTCTTACTTTGGTTTATCCACACATTTGTCTTAGATCTAAAAAACGTATAGATAAGATGAGGCGGAACAAGTTCTCGGAAACTAGTTTATGGGAATAGAGGATCTTTTCTCATACCTAAAATGGTAAGCTAATCAAGCCTTGATTCACTCTCATTTGTCATAAATCAAAATTACTAGTTTAGCAGATTATGGTGAATTGAAACTTTCGGTTCATGACACCAGATCTTCTATGTTAAAAATGATGTTCTTACTCTGTTTTATTCAATTTTAACAACCTATTTATGTGAGCTCCATATAAATTTATATATAAAATTTAATAAAACATGATAGAAAATAGTTAACTGAATAAGAGTTCTGGTACACACAATTTGCACTTATTCATACAAGACAAGTGACTTTATTACCTCTTAGTTAAAAGTTCATACAACACGGTGACTTTGGTGGATGAAGTATGTACAGGACTTGGATAGCTCAACAAAAGACCAATCTTCATACAAAAATTCATGTTCAACAATCCGAGTTCCAGTATAAATACGCCTGAGTTATATAGGTTACAATTCACAATACAAGTAGAAAATGAAGCTTGCAAAACTTCGTCCAGCTTTTGTTGGGTTTGGGTCCACTCCTAAGTGGAGCCCAAGCCTAACATATAAAGGTTTTTTTAAAACCCTAAAGACTTAGATAGAAGCCGCAGCCGGTAGAGATAGGAAGAGAGGAAGAGAGAGGGAAGAGAGAGAAAAGAAATTTTTTTTCTATTTTTGCGTAGTAATTTTCTGACCT
>JANZLD010000004.1:1165227-1176497 GCA_026413575.1 Erythroxylum carthagenense
CATAATTTCCTTCATGCTATGTCATATATCATGGACTTCATTAATTTGCTTATAGAACAATATCAATTCATAAATTACGAACATCAAATTAATGAAATATGTCTTTCTTTATTTATTCATAAAGTATGTACACAACTTTGTACAAAACGTGCTAAAGGCGATTGCTTTTAGGACACTACTCTAACAGGTCCAAAACTAAGGTTGAATACCGAGCCCTATCTCAAGTATCGACTGAAGTTATCTACCTCTTATCTTTACTATCTGAGCTAGGATTTTCCCTCACTTACAAACTGATTCTATGGAGTGACAATAATGGAACTCGATCCCTAGCTCAAAACCCTCTCTTTCACTAAAAAATAAAGCACGTTGAAATTGGCATACATTTCATAAGAGACAAGGTAGAAAAAGGAGAAGTAGAAATCAGATATATCGAAGATCAAGTCGTCGACATCCACGCGAAACCCCTCAGTTCAACAATATTCCATCTTCTGACCACCGAACTGAACCTAATGGGGTGTTAACGGAGAAGAGTCGAGAGAAGAAAGAGAAATATTACAGAAAAATAAATCAGAAGGACACCACCTACATCAGACAGCTACGCACATGTTCACAAGGGTATAATAGACCTTTACTATTAGCTAGTTGTACTATTATAGGGTGTTACAACTGAAACAATCTCAACCATTTATCTTATTCTGTCCTTTACATAACGTGTATGGTCAAGATTAATTTACCAATTGTATAAATATATGGCTAAGCAAATAAGACAAGTAGACTATTCAGAGTTCTGTTTATACCTTTCTCTTTTAACCTGTAACTCTCAGGTATACTGGAAATCGGAATCTTTCTCTTTTAACCTATAACTCTCAGGTATACTGGAAATCGGAATTTTGCTATTGCACGTGAATGATTTACTATCATACCACTTCTCTAAAATTGTTCATATTCCTTATATATAGCTTAAAAAAAGTAGCCCGTGAATCATTCTGACAAAATTACATGCTCTTCATTTAGAAAAGCTAACCACTTCGGTGTTTAAAATCTCATCCCTTGGACAAGAATTTATAAGTGTGCTATGCTGAGGTTAATAGAAGGAAAGACGACGAGAAATGCCGGCAGCTTCCTACAGAAGCGAGTTCTTCGAGGTGCAGATTGATTCCGCAGAGTTGTTCCGTCAGCCGTCCAACGCTGACGACGATGAGGAGTTGCTCTGGGAGGCGATTCTCCGATTGCCTCACAGAAGCAGTGAACCTTCACCTCGTTGACCAAGAGTCTGTCAGAGTATGGTGGCAGTGATGGAGTAAAACTGAGACCGTCGATGTAAGAGGCTTGATCGTGAACAATGGTTTGACACCAAGGCATGGGATAATTCCAAGCTCCTTTCCGCAATCAGGATAATTCTGCATACATCGGCCAAACAGACACACGCATGGTAAAGATCACCGTGCGAAAAACTTTACATTTTGCTGCTCGTTGGCAACTTGCAAATGAAGGCTTTGCAGATTGTATTAGCAAACGAATCTGCAGAGCCTTCATTTGAACCTTGCTAACGAGCAGCAAAATCCAAAGTTTCTCGCATGGTGATCCCTGCCATGCGTGTGTCTGTTTGGCCGATGTATGCGGAATTATCCTGATTGTGGAAAGGAGCTTGGAATTATCCCATGCCTTAGTGTCCAAAGCATTGTTAACTAGTTGTTCGCGGTTGACACGATCAAGCCTCCTAACATTGACGGTCTCAGTTTTACTCTCATCACCGCCACCATACAACAACAAGGTGAGTTTCCCTGCTTCTGCGAAGGCAATCGGAGAATCTGCCATGTGAGTGTCAGCTTGGCCGACGTAATCCAAAGTCTGCAAAGATGAGATTAGTCGGAATGTTTTGGGTGGTTCTTGTACTATCAACTGTCAAGTACTCTATTCCAAGTACTCCAACAAACAAGGCAAGTAATCATAAAGGAGTACAGATGATTTTGAGAAATCGAAATGTTTGAAATGCAAACAGATGATTGTTCAAAATCTCCATTCTTAGTCCTATTACATTGTTTCCTTCCACCTTTGTCTTAGAAAACATGTATGCTTTACTGCTCTGTCCTTTGTTGATTGCTGCTGCATATTATTGACGCGTGCTCCATCTTGTGAAAGTTGAGCTAAAAATTTTGATTGTCACAGGAGGAATGGTCCTTGGTATCCAATTATTGACTTTGTCCATTTTAGTTAAGTGCTCACTTGGCTTAGTTAATATAAATTTAGCAGGCAAAGCACTCATAATCAGGAATGTTTCCCAGGGTTGGCAAAAGGGTTCAAAGCCGGTTCCGGCCCTGTCATGATGGTTTGAACTTTTTAGTCTGGCTTGCAGCCCCATTCCAACCCTAGTTTCCCTCTGGCGAGGATGGGGGAGAAATCAGTTTTAAGCGGATGGTGATAAATTGAGAGTTCTGTCATTTCTTGTTCATTGAGTACTCTGTGTAACCAGTTTGAACAAGATGAGCTCGTTGGATCAGAAGGAAAGTGGTCAGGGTAGAGGCCCTTCCTCTCTGACTACTTTTAACCAAAGTTGCCCCACTTGCCGGTTGCTTGGAGGGTACTTACTCTCAATCCTTTGAACAAGATGAGCTTGTTATCGGTCCGAACATACTTAACATCAACAAATCTTCAAACTCAAGCTGAGAAAAAAAGGTAAAGAAAAGGAACTACTATGATTACTGAGCATGCTCATGCCTTTTTGTGACCTTTTGTTATTAGTCTATCACCAATGCCTTTCCTACAAAGGCATCGACTGAGTTGTTATTTTGCTTGTGAACGTCTACTTTTGGCAAAACTAAATGAAACCTTCTGGTCTCAGTGTAAAAGAAAATTCCAGGAAGCTTCACCTAATGTCAGAGTCACATTATAATAACATTTTCTTATATAACTTCACATATTTTATCATTTAATAAATTTAAAAACAAATATTTTGAAATAATTAAAAAGTAAAGCACAGGAAAGAGTGTATCATTATATAAAATTTTCTAATTTATTAAATAATAAAATATATATGTGACATAAATATAATATATGACAATTACGTGATAGAACTATCAATCTGCCATGATTCTCTCTATATGATTCTCTCTACATTGTCTATATTAATGAAAAATTTAATGTTTGGTTATTTTTGTAAAAAATTAAATTTTGAAACATTTTCTCGTCAATTTTAAAAGTTTTAGCTAATATTAACGGAGTAAAGTTTGTGATTTTATTTTTACAATTAACTCAAACAAAATGTTTAAACAATAATAATAATTTATAAATTACGTGATTAAAAAGAATAACATAATCGTTCAAAATGAAATGATAAATTAAATACAGATAATTAATAATAAATTCTTAAAAACTAAAAGAATTGACATTTTTCATACAAAATTTTGAATAATTTAAAAGATTAAGTCTGATCATAATACTTCAAACTTTTACGTTTGAATTTTGTAAAGATTCAATTGAACTATATCAAAGATGATCCAAACTCATATTAAATATAAATAAATAAATAAAAAAACGACATCATCTTGTACCTTACTATTAGGAACCGTGATTCGGTCAATTCAAGCACGAAGCAAGAAGCCAATTTTGCCATTCCTAAACTAGAAGATAGAGATGATATGAGATAAAACTTTATCTTCTAAAATTGTAACGCACCCTAAGAAGTCCAAAAGGAAGTTTCCTTAAGATGGCAAAATGATACGTTTTCTCTAAAGCAATGTTAGATGAAATTTTGGCATTGACACTAAAAGTTGCAACATTTCAGAAATCAAATGCACCGTCTGATTTGCCACGTAAAGCAAAAAAGAGAAATATGATTTTTTTTAAATAAAGGAATTTATTCTTCTATATTGGTTAAATATAATTTCATAATAGCATAGTAATGATACATTTCAAATAAATTAAATAACAAATAAATGTCCGAATTTTATAATAATAAATTCAATGTAATAGAATAAGAGTGCACTGCTGGGAAGACTAAAACTGAGTTAAATATTAAATCTAATGCAATTGTAATTTAAATTAATCTTTAAGTTGAAACTAGTTCAAATTTAATTAATTTGGTATTATTATTATTGTTGTTGTTGTTTTTATTATTATTATTGAGTGATCAAAACTCAATCAAAAAATTAAGTTTATATTTAAATCTAATTAAATTTAAATACTCAAAAATCAATTTAAAAATTATTAAATCAATTTAAACTAAATTTTAATTAATCCATCATCCATAATTTGTATTAATTGATATGATCCCGTTAAATGAATTCTTAAATAGAATCCAAATATTGCATTGAAAACTTAAATTTATAAAATCTTATTTGATTTAAAAGGTTTCATATTCTCTGTCTCAAATATTCTCTTCCAATTATGATTCCACTTCAAAATGACATCATTTTATATATAATGACGTCATTTTGAAAACAAAAAACTATTAGTTCAGAATAATAGGGATAAAAAATCTAAACCCAATTTAAAGTGGATACCAATTCTTCTATGCTTTTCTTGTGTTACTACTTTGTGCCAGTTATTTTTAACCACATATTTTTGTGGGTTTTACATAAGCAACAATAACAACCTAATAAAGGTCCCTTCGAATGTAGAGTATGAGAAGGTTTTAAAGTATACAGTTTTACTCTTAACTAATAAAAAATTATTTTACATATATATATATATATATATATATAAGGTATAAAAAACATTATTATAAGAAAATGTTTAAACTACCAAAGGTAATGCTTGTACTAAATAATTAAAGGGAAGAACTACGTTTAAAAAAATAAGACTAAACACAAAACACATGAACGAAGAAAAGAGTTTAAAGAGCTATAAAAAATTTTGCGTGAGATAACATGAGTTATATTATTCTTCATCACCTTTTCTAAATTATTACTTAGCCTTCTTTTTTTCTTCATATACTCTCTAAAATTATAAATTGACCAAGCTTTGATTCACTTATTTGTCGTTTATACTAATTAAGGCATTTATTATCACTAATCCTATACTTAAAAGCCAAACATTAGTACTACAATTCGAATAAGCATTAAATTGTCTACCTATTCTATTATTTAAAAAAATGGATTTGTGGGTCCCAAGTTATTAATAATTGCTACTTAAACGCGCTGTCGTGTAATAATCCCATTTTTAGATTAGACTTGTCAACCAAGCATCCAACTGCTCCTGTTCTAATTAACTAATAATAGTAGTAACCAAGACAGTCTTCCTTTTTCTTTTTTCTTTTTATTATCTAAAATTACAAAAAAAATATCAGATAAAAAAAAAGAATTGGACCAAAATTAAATAATAAAAAAGGAAATTTACAAATCTATAATTAGACATTGAGGACTTCCTAATCAAAATGTTTGAAAATTAGAGCCAAAAGAAGCCCAAATTTTATAATTCAAGACATTATTTTACATTTTTTGGATCCGATTCCAATTTTGCCCATGAAGACCTTGTTGAAAAATTAAAAGAAGAATAGATGATGGAAGGTTGTTTAAGAAAATAAAAGTTAATTACAGGGGCAAATAAGAAAAGAGAGTTTATTTATTCCTATAAAAAATGGAAGTGACGTGACGTTTTTAATATCTCCAAGAAAAGAAAGAAAAAAGAAAAAGAAAAAACGTGTTAAGAGCTATCGACGATCAAAGAAGAAGACAGAGTATAGCAAGAGATCAGAAGTTGGACGAAGAAAGAAAGAGATCACTTTCTTCTTCTTCAAGTTGTAGATGTAATGCATCAGAAGAAATCAGAAGTCCAAATCGGAAAAGAAAGCACCGGCGTCTCTTCCGATTACAACCCTACACGGCCTCTGTTCTTCACTTCCGATCACAACCCATCATCCACGGTTAATCCTCCCACGCCTCAGGTTATAATCCAGCCCAGCGGCGATCATTTCGAGAATGACCCTTTTGTCCCATCACCCTCTTCGTCCTCCGCATCAACTCCGTACAAGCGACCCCTTTTGACCCAGCAACATCACCACCATCCCACGCATCGATCGCCCTCCATTACAAAATCCCCCACCGTGTACCATTTCTCGACGACCCAACAAAATCAGTCTCTGTTCTCCGTGTCTATCGCCGCCAAATCCGCTGCGTTTCGGTTCCTGAGGCGGTTTAATAATTTCCGGCGTTTGCGAGTCCACCTGAGGTTAATCCTCTTGTTGTCTCTCCCCTTGTTCTATTTCTTGGTTTCTCATCCGAGTCACTCCGTTCTTCTTGATTTTCTGTCTGCTTTTGCTTTCTCTGCCGCGCTTTTGTTCTCTCTCAATCTTGCCCTCCCTCGCCTTCCTTCTATTCGCTTGTTTCTGTCGCGTTCTTTTCCAATTAAGCTCAAACGCAATTCTAACGTGTCTCGGCCTCCATTGCCAGTGTTCTGGTCAATTGGGTCGAGGCCGGTTTCGGAGAAGAGCGTTGATTCTGGGTGTTGGGTTCAGGTTTACAGCAACGGAGACGTGTACGAGGGTGAGTTTCATAAAGGGAAGTGTTCGGGGAGTGGTGTTTATTACTACTGTATGAGTGGGAGGTATGAAGGTGATTGGGTTGATGGAAAATATGATGGTTATGGAGTGGAGACTTGGGCAAGAGGTAGTCGATATAGAGGGCAATATAGGCAGGGACTTAGACATGGATTTGGGGTTTATAGATTTTACACAGGTGATGTTTATGCTGGTGAATGGTCTAATGGACAGAGTCATGGTTGTGGAGTTCACACTTGCGAGGATG
Source organism: Erythroxylum carthagenense (assembly GCA_026413575.1). Taxonomy (NCBI): domain Eukaryota; kingdom Viridiplantae; phylum Streptophyta; class Magnoliopsida; order Malpighiales; family Erythroxylaceae; genus Erythroxylum; species Erythroxylum carthagenense. Next base: position 1,171,971 of record JANZLD010000004.1, read on the forward strand.
GAAGTCGATATGTTGGGGAGTTCAAGTGGGGTGTCAAGCATGGGCTCGGACACTATCATTTCAGGTAATGTTGAATGTGTTCTGATTGGAATTTTCAGTTTGGTTTTTATGGGGTTTTTGTGTTTTCATTGTGATTATTGGTGTTAACGTTGATATGATTATGTGCTCTGCTTATGGTTTTCTGCTCAGTGTTAAGGTTATTCGTTTCTGTTAAAACTTGTGTGGTTCCAGGTTTGAATGAAACAGCAAAGGAATGTGGAAATGGTCTATAATGAGAATCATCTTAAACATTTTATCAGGATTTTCTACCGAAATGGATAGGAAGTGAATTGAAATTTGAGAAGAACCTTTTTCCATTACAAGAGAAGTAACTTTTTTTCTGGGTTAAGTGCATATAATTTCCAACCTACTTTAAGATATTAGAACGATGAAGTGTACTGAATTGCAATGTAATGATGACAACATTACTGTAATGTTTAGGATTACCATAACTATTGGATTTTACAAAGTGAACGAGGGATGAACTTGCTACTAATGTGTGATTGATCCCAGACTCCAATACATGTTCTTCTGTTGAATTCTGATTTATTCAGTTGTTCTTTCTTGCTGCTTGCTTCCATGGTCCTTTTCGAAAGGGATATGAAATACAATAAACTATTCGTTCACTCTTGTATTAGAGTTCTTCGACACTTGCTTGTCTCATGCAAGCTTCTGGTTGCTCGGGTACCTGATTGTGTGTAATTCTAAATGCCTTGATTTGGGCAGGAAAAGGGATGTAAGCATTGTTTTAAATATGATGCCAGACAGTAAAAAAGAACTCTGATCTCTTATTATTTGGCATTGGGATTAAGTTAAATTTAACCGAGTCGAATGTGAATTCTTTTTACTTCTCTCCTCTTTTTGTTTTTGTTTAATCCTGAGTACATGCTGTTATACGTTATGTCTTAATTTTCCATAATGGGCACACAATGTTGCAAATTTTGTAGCATCTGAATTGGTAAGGATATCTTTGTTAAAGCTTCAATAGCCAATAGATGAAACACAGTATTGTATTCACCTAATGTTACCTGTTATACGTATCTTAGAAATGGAGACACATATGCCGGAGAGTACTTCGCAGACAAGATGCATGGCTTTGGTGTTTATCGTTTTGCAAATGGGCATCGGTACGAGGGTGCCTGGCATGAGAGTAAACGGCAAGGTCTTGGAATGTATACTTTCAGAAATGGGGAAACACAATCTGGTCACTGGCAAAATGGGATTCTTGATGTGCCAAGCACACAGAACACTGCTTATCCTGTATCTCCAGTTGCAGTATACCATTCAAAAATACTTAATACTGTTCAGGTACTTGTATTTTCTACTTTATCATACAAAGTTTTCCAGAAGTTCCTTCCAAGTCCTTAACTGTTGAAGTAATTGCATCTAGATTGGAATTAATTGTCATTATGAAATGATAACGGTTGGCATATAATATACTTAATACTTTTACTGATGAAAATTTAAAGCAACAAGTGTCATTTACAGTGAAACATGTGAATATAAGTAGGATTACTGGAGAAGCAGAACTCGTCATTCCCTGATCTATTTATTCTGTATTGTAAACAGGAAGCAAGACGAGCAGAAGAGAAGGCTTATGATGTGGCAAAGGTCGATGAGAGGGTGAATAGGGCAGTAGCTGCAGCTAATAGAGCGGCAAATGCTGCTCGAGTGGCAGCCGTGAAGGCTGTTCAGAAACAGATGCATAGTAAGACTGACAATGTTCCGATTCCGATTGTGTGAGATTTGACTTACATTCTTTTAACATCCGATAAAGCTACAAGAGATGGCTGTGCAGCAAGATAATGAATTGTGATTTTTCTTTACAATAGCATCATACAGAACATAGTCATCTTATCTTCAGCCTTATTCTTTTAGAGGCTGTTAACCGAAAAACCGGCATGAAAATCATGCTGGAAAAATTGGCCTAAGTGCTTCGGCATAGATCAATTGGCTTTTTGCTTGCTTTTGGATCATGTGTAGCTGGTGAACTAGTACCAGCTAGAAGGAAGAGGAACAGATGGGAACAACTGCTATTTGAGAGCTTATGTTTTGCTTTTGTTCTCGGTAAGCTTGTGTAAAGATGAGTTGGATATAATGTAATATATCTGCTGATGCTCATGTGAAGCCTCTGCCCATTCAGTGTTAAATACGAACTCATTGTCTATAATCAGAGGAATCAATGTTTCATTTAAGACAGAAAAAGAACAATGCCTATCTAGTACTTATGATTTCAGAATGTCCCAAGTTCTTTTGATTTCAACTGAACAGTTCTGTATTAGCAAGCTTCTCGTAAAGATTAAACCAGCAAATTCTTTTCATAAGTTTCAAATGTACTTTGCAATTGTCTGGAAATTGAAAAGAGAATTCTGATGAAAGTTACATCTTGATTCAGTACGAAAAATGATAAGAACACTCAAAGCAATCCTAGTTCTCAGTCTGCTCTCTCAGCCTACGAATGGTACTCCTGACAGTCACGGCACTTGCAGTACTGTAAAGGGCAAGTATAAACATGCGGTTAGAAATGTCACCTGAAGGGATAAGCTGAATTCATGAAGATTCATAAAATACGAAGAAAATCTTACTTCAAAGTGTAGGCGCCGCCTGCTTTCACTTTGCCACAGTCCTTGCAACCCCAAATGCCTACAGCTTTCCTCTTCACCGCATACTGCAGAAATAAACAGTTATACGAACTCGCCAACCCAAAATAAGATCTCATCAATTGTTTCTAGGTGAAATTTTCCAAAACCGTAATCGTATCAATTTCCATGTTAAAATGATTTGACTATCAGATGGAAATATGGTCAAATTTTTTACCTTCCCACAGAATTCACAGAAATACTTGCTATGCTGACTCACTTCCATCTTCTTAATCTGCTTCCTCAAACTAGCACCATAACGGGTGCCTGCAACATAGACACAAAACAACCGTAACGACTCGAATGATTCTAAGCTTGCTCGATTAATGAACTTGTGGTCTTAAAGCACCAAGAACATAACAGATAAGGATCCCCATCTGAAGCAAATTAGCATTCAGTAATGGCATTTTGATCATAAATCCAAGATTCATTCTGATATAGCCAATCAGCAACCGAACATTAAATCGTTACACATCTCTTTTATCCTTTAAACCGCAAAATAAAAATATACCAAGTAAAGCAACACATTTTCTGAATCATTATATAAAGCTAAACTCCAGATAAAGCTGTGCAATCTGATTGATTAACTATTGCAAACGGCAAATTAATCAATCGAAGGACTCAGAATTGAAATGAAAAAAAGAATGTAACTAAAATGCTCGGGACACACCGTATTTTCCAACAATGCCAGCCTTCTTGGTTCTCTTGGCCTGTTACAAACGAAACAGAACATCAGAACTAATTACTATATCCTTAAGCTGAAAATCAAGGTGATTGCATCATTCAACTCCAACGTCGCATTCAAATTAATAACAATAATAAACATACCCAGAAACAAATCATTCGAAAAGAACATGAAAAGAGAGAAAAACAATACTTAAAGCCTTCCCCTAAGGTAATTCATGAATCACGCACCAAAAATTTAAAAACAGACATGAAGCAACAGAGTAAAAAATCGACTCTCTCCGATAAGTACCCAGCACATCATTAACAAAGCAAGGGTTAGAGAGTGAGTAAAGTACCATTTTGCTCGGCTTCTGTGAACTGCTTCAAAATCTGTCTTCTATTCTCCCCGAGTTCCGAGCGGCCAAGTGCAAGCAGAGAGAACAAAGTCTTGATCTTTATCTCTTTTATAGAGCAGGGACACGCACTCTTGAATGTTGCCCTAAGCCCGTGCTTTACTTGGTTTTCTTAGCCCATTATTGTTCATTTAAGTGACTTTAGTTGAGTAGACTATTAAAAAGATTTTTTTAAAATTTTTGAAAATTATTTTTTTCTTAAATTTATATTAAAAATAATTAATAATGTATACCAATTAATCTATTATTCTAATTATTGATAAAACTAACTTTAATTAAAGCTAATAAGTTAAAAAAAATTAATTAAGTATTAAATCGATTTAAAATCTAATTTGAACCAATTTGAAAATGATGTCATTAAAAGATTTAACCGATTCGAATTCAAATTTGAGCTATACGACTCAAACTTTGTCGAACTTTAAGATTTGATTAAACCTATCATTATTTCCAATTATTTTATTAATAAGATTTATTGCTATGTTTTTAAAAAAAAATATTCACAAGGTAAAAGATAGGTTTGACAATTTTAGCCTAGTCAAGCTTGATTTTGGCTTTTGTTGATCAAGTCACGGGTGGCTCATGAGCCACAACAGTTCTGCCCAACCTGCCAACTCCGGCCTATCAGGCCACGGGTCGACTCTTGGGCCATCCAATGAGGAGTCGAGCAAGGCCTGGCTCAGCCCATTGATATCTCTATTAAAAGAGAAAAAATGTTGAAAAGTTTTTATAATAATATTTTAATAAATCTTATTAATTTGTTTAATCTCAAG
>JANZLD010000004.1:1181058-1193103 GCA_026413575.1 Erythroxylum carthagenense
AAAATAAGTTCATTAATTGATCTTAAAAATTTACTTAAAAAACGTAACTTTTAAATTTGAGCTTTTTTAAAAATTGTACATTAACTGTCAAAAAAACTTATATTTATTAATAAAGTATTTTTATTTTATAATTAAATATTTAATTTTTTTTAAAGGACTCTTAAAAGTTCATCCGAAAAAACAATAATTAAAGTCACGTGCATTACTTTCTATGGCATTATGTTATTTAAAACATTATTAAAACAAGGACAACTTATCTATTCTACACGGTTCTTACGCAGGCCTCTTCGATTGAACCCAAATTAAATATTAAAAAGACGATGTTATTTACTCAAAATAATATACTTACGCCACAGATTTCGAATGAAGCAATCCAAATTTGACCCAAAATACAGTCAGGATTACTGTTTGCCACCCCTAGTTATTAGCATTAAGAACAAGTCGCAGTATTGCCTACTTTTAAGACCAGAAAATTGTGATGCTCAATTGAATACCTTCCACAATTGCTGCTGAAGAATAATATTACATGGGAAAATAATTTTGCAATTTAGCGACCTAGAAGCACAGGACAATGATCTTTTTTGCCCTTTTCTTTTTAAAAACGATACAATGAGCATCACTATAATCTAAATATAATGTTCTAATATCCTTGATCTATACGAATCTGGAGGCCTAAAGTCCTCCAATCTCAAACTGGAGGCATTCCGAATTTCATTCAAGACACTCTCACCTTTTTCTGCTTTAATTGCATCCAATGTGCTTCCAAGAACATCCCCTGCAAGCCCAACCTCTAGAAGACGTCCTGGCTCCTCTCCACCTTCATATAGCAACTGCCCGACCTTTTCCAAGGAGATGACTTTCTCCATGATCGTTCTTGCAAAGATACGACCGAGATATTCTGCAGCTTTTGGGGCATCATTCACAGCATCCTCCAAAGTCGAGAGAACTGACTCAAACCTGGCATGCCGTGAATAATTTTTCTTGTCAGTCAAACATTTAGAATACCAAACTTAATAAATGTGAAATACATTGTTGAATCTTACCCTTTAGTGAGCTGTAATGAAGTCAATACGCCATCATGTGATAGAGTAAGTTTGACAAGAAGCTTAGCCAAAAGATCCCTTTCTAAGTCCTTCCTCTCAAAAGAGTCATTCATCCATAGAGAAACCATTGAAGGATAGAAACTGGGGGAATTCAAATCTTTGATGCAAAAAAGAACTTCTTTATCATTTATGGCGCTGAAAAAGCCAATTAACTTGTAATTAGAATCTCACCTTACGGTCGAGATAAGCAAATGTGTAACTGGTAACGTTTCACAACTAGGCAGGGTGTTAAAAAAAGTTAACATAGCTCTAACGATGAGCCCATATGAAGGCTTATTTACCAAAAACAATAGCAAAAAACAGCACATCATTCAGTTCGATGAAAACCTATTTAACTTTCCAAAAAGACCAAGTTCAATCAACAACTAAAATTGGAACCAGTTGCATGCGTGGAAATCATACCTGTAATATTCTTTTATGGCCGCCAGGGACATCTCTCTAAGGCGCTCTTCAGGCCATACCTTTTCTGAGGAAATATTTTGGGTCGAAGCTGGGCCCTGGGCTCTTGCAGATGGTGATGTTGCTAGAGGTCTATCAAAACCATGATCTCTACTTCTCACATCGCGATTACCATATATCAAACTACGATCCTGGGAGCCCAAATGATCATGAGCAGCTCCACCAGAAAATCTGTCAGGAACATATCTAGGAATGGGATCTTCCCTAGAGTTATACATTGGCCGTTCAGAGACATTGCTAAAACCATTCAAACCAGCTGACGTTATTTTAGAGTCACCAGGACCAGAAGAAAAATCAGCTATGTTTGTGCTAACCATAGCAGGTGGCCCTCGAATGGACATTCCTCTGGCAAGACCACCTTGGGGGCCCAAAGTAATAGAATCATCACCCCTCTGACGCAAGGGAATTTGCAGAGTTCTTGCCTCATATGCTTGCCTCTCCTCAACACGGATATCCTGGGTCCCAAATCCAGGGGCTTGAGTGGGCACTGCCCGGAAGCCACCAATCTGTGCATTGGGGGAAGATAGCATATTAGACCCTCTTGTAACCAAGTCCACAGGTACCCTTCTAGTGGAAGCATTTGTACTTGGATTGCGAGCCAATCTACTAGCTTGCTGTTGTCGTTCCTGAGCAGCATCTCTGTGCACTTCGTCAATCTTTTTTGGCCCTTCCACCTTCCTCCTCTGCTTCCAATTGTTCTTTCTCAAATCAATTGCATCCTTCAACATAAACCTCACTCTAGAAGATAGTTTCATGTTGTTTGACATCATTGTAATCCTCTCAAAATATGCATTCATATGGTCCTTGGCCTTGGGGAGATCAATCATCTCCCCAATTGTGCTCATCAACTTGCATAGAGCTTCAACATCTTCCTCATCAGGATCCTGATACTGACTCAACAACTTGTTGATGCATTCATGCATTATTCTATCGGTCAACATTTTCTTCTTGTATAACTCACCTATCAGTCTTATATTACCAAGCATTCTCCTTCGAGCTTTGATTCTCTTTTCTTCTCTTTCTTCCGCTGACTGTTTGATTTCACCATCTTCATCAGCTCTATTAGCTTCCTCTTGTTCTCTATCCCCTCGCTCGAACTCCTCCTGGCACTTATTCAAAAGTAACCCCTTGAAAGTTATCTTCTCATTATCTTTACGGAAGTCAGGCAACTCTACAGCTAGCTCACAGCAGAAATTAGCATACAATTCACAGAAAGTAGGTTCCATCAAAGCCTTGTCAAATATCTGAGCAATAACACCAGTAAGTGTGGCTTCATTATCAATATTTACAGCCTTTACTTGCTCAAAAAGAGTTTCAAAATTCTCAGGAGTTAGCTTGTTCAGAATGGATTTTAACTGTCTTTGCTTGGCCTGCTCTCCATCAGTCACTTTGCCCACCTCATACTTCTTCTCAGCTTTATGCATTGTCTGTAAAGGAGTCTGAGGAGAAGGAATCAATCCCCTCTGTATAACATTACTAGCCCGCTGCCACCTGTCAGCGTCTGGACCATTTCTTTGCATCCCTCCCTGAGAACTGATTGATTGCATTGGCCCAGTTAAGATTCCTCCCATGTATGGTACAGGAGACTGAGCTCGAGGATTCCTTGGGACACCAAAGTTGCCACCTTGGCCAGGACGGAAACCTACATTGGCTCCATAAGCTACATCCAAATGCAAACCTCTCCCCATGCCAAAAGGACCAGCTGGTTTATTCCATCGATCATCATCTGACATAGAACCCACACGCCGATCCATCCGAGCCCCACTATTTGACCTATCCATGGATCTTCCAGGACTGGGGTGTGAATCACAATCAACATTACCACTGACCAGGGCCTCTGCTATATCAGATTTAATTTCAAAACCTTCAGGAAAATCAACAAATTGCTCCGCAAACTTGAGGAGGAAATCCCTAGAATACTTCTTTGCAGATTTTGCATTGCCATCTTTCTCAGTCTGCATCAATCCACCATGACCATCATCTGCAATTTCTAATGTTTCCAGTTTAGGTGTGGACATGTCAGCAGCATCCTCCCAATCATCTGGTTCAACTTTATTCTGGTCCTTTGCATTAATTGCAGATTTCACTTGAAGACTATCAGCAGGTACGGAGTCAGTTGAAGTGTTCACTGTGACTTCTGTAGAAATGGTATTTTCTTTCTTTTCCTCTGGACCTTTATATGCCATGTACAGATCAGAAGTTGTCCCAGCTGCATCTGCCTTTTGGAGAATTTCCCTCCACTTCACCTTAGAGTTAGTACTCTTTGACCTAGTCCGTTCAATAGGTTTATCCTTGAATGATACTGCATGAGAGGCAGAACCACCAACAGTGTTTTCCACCCCTCCCTGATCATGTGCTGAAGTAGACTCAGTAATCTTGGGGCTTGGGACAGAATCACCCTGCCGATCACCATTGGATTTTGTAACTGAAACCTCTTCACTGCCAATTATATCAGTTTTGCTTGAAGATGCATCAGAGATCAATGTTTGATTGTCAAGAGGTTTACTAGCGTGTCTGGAATCTGAATCTAGAGATGTTGCAACATCAACATTATCCAGTCCTCGATCATTCTCCACATGGCAACTTGCAGGTTCACCCAGTCCATCCTTGCCAATTTCTAAGCTCTGAACCTCATTGCCAAAAGCTCTGTCAGTTGAAGCAGGTTCCTCTTCCATTTGTTTAACAGCATCTGCAGATCTTAACGTACGTTGTGCTAAACCAAAACCAACACTTCTATCCCCTAGATTGGAGCCTTCTGACAGCTCAATTTGTCGTTGCCTTCCTATTAAAGAAGCTTCATGAGGGGATTGTTCCAGTGGTGAAGAATCATCAATTTTATCACGAAGAACACTATCTGGACAACTAACAATACCTCCAACACCTGATGTTTGAGACGGAGTACCAGTGCAATGATCTTCAGCATTATTTGATTTAGAAATCAAAGCATCAGAAACACCATGAGTTGAATCACTAACTACTGAGACTGATTCCCTGATTGGTTCAGTCAAACCTTGACCAATAACACCAGATGGAGTTGTTTTCATTTCTACAGTTTCAGAATCTCCACTATCAGAAGATATACCGTGCTTATAATTGTGAGAAGGCTGGCTTGAAATTGAGGTTGATTGTCCAATAACCTGTACCTGGTAAATTCATGCCTAATAGACTCAACAATTTAATGATGATAAAGAAAACTAAAAAAATGTCATAATTACAGTACCTGATGCTGATATGAATTATATCCTTTCTCGTCTGTCTTCTTCTGATCCTTGATAGAATTAGACATAATTACAGTTTCCCTTTTCCTGTCACCAGCATTGTGCATATCTGGCAACAAATCACCTGACTGCACAGTTGAAGCAGACGAGATAGAATTAGAGATCATGCTATCCATGTTTTCCACAGATTGTTTGGTTGACAATGGCAACTTTGACAATAAAGTTTCACTCCCAGGTTTTGTTGGTTCTGAAGAGCTTTCTGAAAAGGTTGCTGCATCCTTTTGAGGACGTGAGATAGATCCTCCATATGGTCGTGACAGTTTATTGGATCCATCCTTTTCAGGAGCAGAAGAGCTATTTGACGATGTCGGTTCAGCAACCTTATCTAAAACAAAGCCTGCAGCTGGTCTGACTGTCACCTGTACAGTTCCTGATGAAATAGAGGAAAATGAGCTATGTACATCACGAGCATGCTCTGCGTTTGCCGATTCTGATGCACCATGTGTCAAAGCCCCAGACTTGTTGCCTGACATAGAATTAAGAGAAGGATTTGTTAATGTTTGGGGTCCCTGGCTACCAGGATAGTTAAATCTTGGCGGCTGAGAATTCAGAGGCATCTGATTAGTGCTTATTGATTGAGAACTTGGAGGTGGATAAAATAGACTACTGGCATTGTAAGAATTAGCATAGTAGTTGACTGGGTGAGAATGTGCAAAAGATGACATTGGCTGTGAATGAGGAGGCAGATTACTATGAGATCTCAAGCCTGATGACGCAGAATCTCCATATGTATCTGTTCGCTTGTCAAGCTTCAGTTCTTCATGAGTCTTTGGATCAGTAATCTTGACTGTTGGTGTTTTACGTGGACCACCATATTTCCCTCCCTGCTGTTGGGGATACTGTGAGGTTATTCCAATTCCTAAATTACCTAATTGAGGGCCAATTTGAGGAGCCATAGGAGTCGTATAACCCAAGCTCTGACCCTGGTGGATGATTCCTTGAGGCTGCATTGGGTGGGGTTGTAGACTTTGAACAAACATTGGCTGCTGCATCTGAGGAGCATTTCCAATAGGCAATGTTACATGCATAGGCATTTGAAGAGATGGTGCCGATACACCGTGAGATTGAATTTGAGGATTTGGGCCACCAAACTGCACAGATGCTGGTGGTTGATGATATGGCATTTGCATGGGAGCCATAGGGATGGAATGAACTGGAGGCTTTTGATTCTGGGTCAAAGGTTGGGTCAAAGGTTGTGCTGCAGAGATTTGAGTATCTTTCTTCGCCTTGGAAACTGGATGAGTCTCCCCAGTATTAGATTGGTCAACACTATTCACATCCTTCTTTGGAATTTGTGGTTTCGGGATAGCAGTTGCCAATGGAGGAGCAGATCTGTGTGTCACATGGCGTGCCTGCAAGTACATGTAGATGCTTATAATTCTCCACGTTTATCAATCTCCAAAAGCAAGCAACTAAAACCAATATAAGGATAACAATGTTGCCCAATTTCAAATTTATTGATATAAGAAAATAAGGATTTGCAGACTTAAGCAAGTCCGTCAAAAGAGAAAACGTGCATAATAAACATCTATTCTAAAGTTGCAATTATGTAATAAAGGAAAACTGAGCCACAATATGAATCTAAGAGTGATCACCCACAGGTCCACAATGCAGCTAGTTTAAACCTTAATTATAACTTGAGTTTGGAAATAAAGTGACATGCACACCTGGTCACGTTTTTGCTCATCTAGATTTGGGGGAGCCGAGCTTGTTCGAGCAGGAATCTACAACATTTTATTTTTAATCTGAGACATTACTAAAAAGTGTAAAACAAGGAAAAAAAGGGGAGAAAACTACCTGCATCACATTCATAAAACTGGGACTTAAAGACCCAAACTGAAATGCAAATCCCTTAGCGGCATCCTCCGGGGCTACACTAGTAACAAAATTACATTCAACACATGATTAACGATCGCAAGAATAGATTCACTAAGAATACTACAAACACAAACTTCAAAATACTGAATAATATAGAGAATATGTTCCCACTTTCCCTTATCATCAATATCAAGGCAGGCTTACCCTTTGTTGGAGTTTTAGGGCCTGTAGTGTTGGAACTAACTGGGGCAGACTGCCCTGGGTTGTCGGAATTCATGGTGGTAGGTTGTGAAGTAGGAGATTTTGGAACAGCCCGGGTGATTCGATGGTTGGAAGGTGAAACAGCTGGATGGCTAGCGCCGATTTCAACTGGAGCATCAGACACGCCTCCTAACATCAAAAAAAAAAAGAGGAACATTTGATCATAAACACAGCATCAGACGCGCCTCCTAACTTGGTGCATATAAGCTATGACAATAATAAAAACAAACTTATAAATAAAAAGTCAAGACTCGTCAGCACACCTTGCAACGGAGGCTGTACATGTGCACCATTCTGTGAATTACGGGTCGCAGATGGATTAGTCGAATCCGAAAAATTGACTGATGGAGAATTCACCCTAGGTTGCCCTCCTCGAGCATTGGTAGAATTCTTAAAACTACGATCAAGGTAATAAACAATAACCAACCAAGAGATTAAAACACTTCCCAAATCGTAAAACAAAAACCTAAAAACTCCTAAAAGAACAAATGATAAAACGACAAAATGACCCCAATTAAAATGATGTACCTGCGACTGGAAGAAAGAGAAGGAGAAGAAGACGGTGAAGGGGCGGGTCCGCCACCGCCGCCGCCCTTACCGTAAGCGCCTGAGGAGGACCGCTGCTGATTAAAGCTTGCGGGTCGTCCCGATTTCCGATTGTCCGACCTAAATTGATTGTAGGACATAAATCCCTAACTTTAAATTCCCTTTGCCTTTTGCGTATCTCTTCTCCCTGCATCCAAAACAAAAGAGATCCCAAAGAATCACAAAACCTAACAAAACACAAGCACAAATCTCAACCACAACACTTGCGATTAAGGCGATTGATTAATTCGGAATAAGTCCAGAAACGTGTAGTACCTACCTAGTGGAAAAGTGTGAGTTGGATAAATTAGGGTTTTAATGGACGGTCATAACGATAAAAAGATGGAAGGAGAAAGAAAGAAAAGACTGAGTGACAGAGTGAAAGAGAAAGAGAGAGGTGAATTTAGAGGAGAGTTGTTTTTCTTCTCTAGAGAGAGAAAAAGAGGCAACAAACTAACCAGCCAAAGGTGGTCAAAATGTAGGTTTTTCAGGAGATCGAAATCGCGCGTTTCGCTTCTCTTTCTTCTTACCTTCTCCCTTATATTTATATTAAACAAATTATACTTTTATTTTCTCACATAGATTTTTTTAATTTTAAAATTATCATTTATTAATTTTAGGCAATATACTAATATCGACAATATTAAAACAAGGACTATTATTTATGACTACTTAGTCAACGTATTAATATCAATAATGTCACAACAAAACATTAATACAACAATAATTACAACAAGGTCTAATAATACACAGTCTTATTCTTAAAACTTTTGAGCTTTTGTCAGTATAGTTTTTTTTAGAAAAACTTTTCTAATAAATTAGTTAACTATTTAACTATTATTTTAAAAAGAACTTTTTTGAAAAAAAATTATACAATAGAGTGTTTGACAACAAAAAAAGTACTTTTAATTTTAACTATATTTTATTTTATAATAAAAATTATTTATATATATAAATATTATTTAAAATATGTTAAACAATATGTAAAGCATAATATATTAATTATTATATAATTTTAAACCATATAAAACATAAATAAAAAATATCTAACTAAATTTTTATAGTTAGATATGTTGTAACATCTGTATGTGGGTTTATTGGATACAGTCTCTTTATAATATAGGGGTAAAATTGCGCACTATCAGGCCCCTGACCCCGCTTCATTGCAGGACTTCCAGATATGATGATGATCTAACTAAATCTTTTATATGAATTATAACATAAGTAAAATTAATATAAAAAATAAATATGAAAACATATAAAAAAGTCAAATAATATTATATAAATCTCAAAATAAACATAAAGATGTGCTTGTGAATATTGTGGGAATTATGTGCAAAACATAAGGACAAAAGAGAATAAAAAATAGACTCATTAATTGATCTAAAAAATCTACCTGAAAAAGTAAAATTTTAAGAAACTTCAAATTTGAGCTTCTTAAAAAGTTATATTTTAGTTGCCAAAAAAAATTATATCTACTAAAAAGTACTTTTTTATTTTACATTCAAACTCTCATTTTCTTAAAAACAACTTTTGTGGTAAAAAAAAGTAATTATTCACTCAAAAAAAACTCAACCAAACAAGCACATAATTAGTAAAGAAATTGTTTTCGAACGCCACCCATGAAGCAAGACATAACAAATATATTAAATAAGATTAAATAACAAAATGTCGTTTATACATGGGGATTTGATTATAAAATTTAAATCAAATTAATAATTTATGAAATTAAATTTAAAAATTAAGTTAAGTTATCATATTATTTGCATCGGCGTTATTTTATTTTTAGCTGAAATTTTTAAAAAATTGAAAATCTTAACAAATTCAAAATATTTAAAGATTAGACAAATTTTTAATTTCTTAAATTATAGGAAAGTTGATCTGTTTTACTCTTTATTTAATTAATTAATCTTACCTAAAAAAACATATTTCTTTCATAATTAACGTAATGAATTTACAGTTTCTTTAATTTTTAAAAATTCAATTTATCTCTTATAAACACTTAAATTTTTAGTTCCTTTTCTTGCCGACCGCACTAACAAGTAACAACACACTTGTGTACGTCCCACGCCCCCCCGCTTGGCCCAGTTCGCCACCAAACCTAGTGTGATGTGTGAATTTTTGGCACGTGTCGATAACCTCTTTAAAATATACTTTAGACTTTTTCCCTGTGGATGCACGTGCACTGTTCTTGTTTCTCTTATACAATTATTTATTTCCTATTAAATATTTAATTTCTATAACAAGAGTCAACGTAAACGATTAACATATTGCTTAATAATTTTATTATTAAAAATATATTAATTTAATAACCAAATAGATCATTTTTATAATTTAACTGATTTTTATAAAGTAAAATAAATAAGTTAATTTCTATTTAATAACTTATTTAATTTTTTATGAGCGAAGATAATTTCTTTTGTTATTTAAAATTTTTATTTTATTTAATTTTTATTATAAATTTTGGATTAGCATATTAATAATGAAACAAAGAGACAGTCAACAGGGGAAGTAAGAAGGATTAAGCTTGCCTTTGCGTGCACGATTAGTGTTTAATTTACTCCTAATAATTAACTCATTCCCTTTGTTGAATGCTAAATGAAGTTCTTCTTTAAGGAATGACAATTTTACCTCAAAGTGTAGATGAGATGGTAAAGAATTTTTTTTGACTTAAGTGAGGTTGGGGGTTTAAACGCCTCTCATATATATAGCTGTTTAAAACTTAGAGTTAGAGTTTTTCCTTTCGCAAGGGACCTATTTGACTTGAGCAGAGATTAGTTTAAATGTGGATGATTTAGAGGTGTCTTTTTATAATTAGAATCCTCCTAAGATACCTCGTGAGTAACAAAAAAAAAAAGATAGCAATTTTAGCTTGGCTTGGATCGACCGGGTCACGAGTTAAAATAATTTGGCCCGATTAATTCCATAACTCAACTAAAACAACAAAAATAGCGTCATTTTGTAATTTTTTTATAAAAACATAAAGATAAGTTGTTCAGTCCGATTCATTGACATTTTTAAACAATATATGTCAAGTGCCAGCCCATTGATGTCCCTAAAGAATATATGTCAAGTCTATATTGTTTTCATATATAAAGGTGTATTAAAGATGAAAAATATAGCAATATTGGACAAAATTCTTAAAAATTGAGTTTAAGTTAAAATTAAAGCACAAAATATATTATAATTGAAATATAAATTAAGTAATTTAATATCTAATTAAAATACGCTAAATGAATTTCTTTTTTTTCAAATATAACGATGTAGTAAAGATAAAAAATGAATAATCTCGATTAAATTTTTAATAAAAGTACAAAATATATTCTAATACAAGTAAATTGGTATATAAAGTTATTTTTAATTTTATCAATATTTAAATGAATTAAAATTTAAACTCATGTTTTAAACTTTCCGTTAACAAATATATTAATTTACATATTTTGATTAAATAACTTAATAAATCATCAATTCAATTTAGTATTCAATTTTGAGAAATTCTTGGTATAAAACCCTTGCTTTCATTATTCGTAATATTTACTAACTTTTTAATTTTTAATTTTTAATTTTTATTATCATTATTACTATTATTATATTTTATTTATATATATAATTATTGTAATTTTATTTATATAATTTTTTAGCATATCAGTTTGGTTTATTTATTCTTTAACCTGCATCACTTTTTTATTGTCATATCTGCATGTGGGTCTATCAGAAATAACCTCTCTATTATATAAAAATAAGGTTATATACTGTTAGACCTCTTCAAACCATGCTTTATCGCGAGATCTCGAATTAAGTGTGATAACGATGGTCTAAGAATATATACACTACAAAGAAAAGTTTAAGTTTAGGAAAGAAGGAAACTACTTCCTGAATAAAACCCTATAATATCATCATACATTCTGATGTAAATATTACAAATATGGATAGAATATCAATATCTCCTATACTTCCTCCTAAGTTAGAAACATGTAAATTGCAAATGCCTAACTTGTGAATGAGATAAGTGAACTTTCGTTGACCCAATGCTCCGAGGAACGAACATGACAGGTAGCGATCTCACTTGATTTCAATTTGCCACAAATGAAATAACAATCAACTTCAGGGTGTTTCGTACTTTCATAAAATACCGCTTTGTTGTCACGTAACAAATGCATGGGTCATGAATGGCTGGCCCCAAGATCTGGAAGTAAGGCCTTAAGTCAGGTGAGTTCATAATTAGTGATAATCATGGAACAATAATCCACTTTTAGACGAGGACAATGTTACAAATATCGTATTAAATTTGGTATAGTATTATATCAATATCGGTTAATACCGAATATCATTTGAGTAATTTTTTAAATTTATAGAATAATTTCTGAATTTTTTTAAAATTACAAAATAATCAATTATTATATTGTACAGTGTTGTAATGTATATTTGTAATCCTGTTTCTAAATATTATAATAATAAATAATAATTAAAGTTTTAATTTAATTTATATTTTTAATTTAATAATTATTAATAAATATAATTAAAATTTAAAATATATAAAT
>JANZLD010000004.1:1215657-1231453 GCA_026413575.1 Erythroxylum carthagenense
TCTTTATATTATGATCAGAAGTGTATTCTAAATTATATATATATATATATATAAAATCTCAACATTAAATTATAAATGACTTAAATATTATAATAAAATTTATATATATATTAATTATTATTTATAAATAAAATTCTTTTACTTTTTTATATGTAAAAATATTAATATTTTAAAAATTATACAAAAAATTAAGCTAGGAATATTTAAAACTTTAATTGATATTAGATTATTATAAAATTAGCATATAATAAAAATAAATTTAATTTTTTAAAAAAAAATCGAAGTTTAATTAAAGAAGAAAAATATTAATAAAATAATATATTAAAATAAGTTATTTTAATTGATTAATTAATAATTTTTTAATAATAACAAATATTTAAATAAAAATTATAATTTTTAAGATTAAATTGTGTTTTTTAAAGATTTTTTTGATCGTTAATATAATTAAATCTTGTTGTCTCTATCTCTCCTATTCAACAAAAGAGAAGCAATAGGAAACAACACAAGTCATAATGGTTACCTCGTTTAAGAGGATCCCAATTATAGTAAGACACACACACAAATATATATGTTGGTTACTTACGAGATATTCTAGGAGGATTCTAATTATAGGAAGATATCTTTAAGTCATTTATATCCAAACTAATCTTTGCTCGAGTCAGGTAACTCTCTTATAAAAAGTAAAGCTCTAGCCTCAAGTTTTAAACGGCTTCATATATAAGGACGGTTTGAATACAAGTCATATATTTAATATTATAAATAAATTGCTGTCAAAATGTCTGATTAGTTGGTAACCTTTCTGATATAGTTGTTTTTTTTAGTTCGTAGTCACGAGTTATTTTGAGAGTCTCAATTATGAAAACGATATTTTGAAGTTATCCGCATCTAAATTAATCTTCGTTCGTATGGAGCCCTATTTTAGCTTAATAGTGTACTTTTGGAGTGTTCTGGTGGAAGATAAGGAAGGCGTGGCCCCTACTTGTTGATCACAAGTCTACGGTTCTAAGCAATTGCAAGTTGGGATTTGTTTCTTTTCTTCCAACTAGACTCTCTTGTTCCCATTTGTGAGTAGAAAGAAGTAGATGGATGGAAAGTGGAAACACTAAACTCAGTTTTAACTTTAAAGTCATTATAATTTATTATCACTTCTTCTTCGTCTTTTTTAACCTCCCAATACCAACCTCCTATGTTGTGTTTGTCTTACTGGACACACGATAAAAGAAAGTTTCTTTTACATACATATACATTGAGACACTCAACACTGCGCACCGGCAAATGCAATGACTTTAAGAAAGGACCTTTCTTTAGTGCTTTGGCACTTTTTCTAATTCTAACCAACGCCTCTGTTGTGAACCGTTTCTTTCAAGGTATTCCATGTCATTTTTTTAAATTTTATTTTAGGGCAGCCAGAATTGAACCGAGGCAATGGAAGATTGGAAAGGGTAAAGATGGCAGCTTCATCCCAAAATTAACATATTAAATATTATTTAATAAAATTCAAGTTTAGGAATTTGACAATTTCTTTTCTGAGTTTAAAAATCATAACAAATCAACTAAGACTTGAACCTAATCGTAACAAATCAACTAAGACTTGAACCTAATCAAACAACCAAGCTAAATTTAATCAAATTCAGAGTTCAAATATTCAGACTTAATTTGTCTTAAGCTCAGATTCAAGCCTTTTGAAAGAAACATCATTTTACATCGAAAGGTTTGGCACTGTTTGATATTAAAATAACAAAATAATTTTTAAAATAAGTAAAACCTAAAGAAATAAATACCATTTCGTACCAGCCGATATGTACCATACTAGACCAAAACTAATACAAAACAAAAGGTCGATCATACCGGATTTAAATACTAATCAGTACCAGTCGATACCAACTCGTTTTTTATGATACCAAAAATTTTAAAAAATAGGCAAATTTTTTGTAAAATTTTTAAAAATTGTTAAAATCTCCCTCCCTCCTCTTTTTTTAAGTTTTTTAATTAGTTATTATTATTATAAATTTTAAAGACAGAGTTCAAAATATACAGTACAACTATACAATATACCAACAGACTATTTTGTAATTTTTTAAAAAATTAAGGACTATTTTATAAATTTAAAAATTACCCGAAACGATACTCAATATCAACCGGTACTGATATAGTACCGTAATGAAATTAAATCCAATACTAAGTCCTGTATGGTACAATAGTAAAACCTTGTCTTTTACCGGTATTTTAACCATCCGACAACAATTGGGACTTAATACCATCTAGAGATGGGCAGTTGCAGCAAGTACTAATATTTCCCAAGAACAAGAAGACAAAAGCAAACGAGGTAAGTATATAGCCTCCAATGCAAGTTCTTATACTAGTGTAAAAGCAGACAAGCTCCAAAATTCCTGCTCCGAGCAGTAAATATCACCAAAAAGCTGCAACAATTAATTGTTTTTCCCCGGAATTAGGTGTTCCAAGCATCCAAGCAGAACACAAAAAACCGAGATAAAAACAGGAGTAATGCCACGGTGGGCGGCAATCCAAAGAAAATGATGGAACTGTCCTCTTCCCCAAAAGCTAAACCAACAGTGGACCATTGATCCTGGAGTGGACCCATCACAGAAAAGCAAAAACTTGCAATTCCTTTTATTTTATATATATTTCTTTCGACTTTTTGGAAAAGGGCAAATTTTCTAGATTCTAGTCACGCAGAGGCCTTGGGGTTCTAGACCTCTAGTGCAATCTCTAGCCCTTGTGGGCCAAAAACATTACTTTCTACGTCTAATTGAGTGTTGGTTGAAATGCCATAAGTGACTCATAATGAGAAATGCTTCACATGATAACTTGAAACCTAACACCCCATCTTTCCTATTCTCTGCAGATATCTACAAAGTCGATTCAACTAAAAGACAATCTTCTATACTAGCATTTACTCTTTTATCATGACTACAGTTTTGGGTCACTCACGCACGGTCCTAACCATAAACCATATTCCCACATGTGCATCATTCCATGTCAAAGAAAAGTCACAAGTAAAGCAATGAACAACAGAAATGGCAAAACTTGTTAGAAAATAAATTAGGGAGGTACAATGCGAGTAAAAGCAAAACCAGAGTTGTTGGTTCTTCACTCGGTCAGGATTTTAGCAAACTCTCTGCTTCTAACCATCCACCTAGATAAAGTATCAAATTTTCACAAATTCAAATTCTTAACCTAAGTAATCCAAGAAAAAGAATGACATTGTTATTGCAGGAGGCAGTTTAGTATCAAGCATCTACCAGTCCACTTCTCTTGGTCGTCCAAAGGAAGGCAATTAGGAGCTCACAAGGAAACACAAGGGCCAGAGAAGAAGAAAACACAAACATGCAGATACATTTTCACATGACAGGGACCCCACAAACCAATGGTACACAGCGCAATCTTTTCGCTACTAGGTCCCCCCACCAATTCTTTATGGTCAAACAGTTCATAGAGAGGCACCCCATACCCATTGCAGTAATTTCTGTATAGAATTATACCCTAAAGACTAACCAATACATTGTGAGACCCTTTTTAACTAAAAACTTCACCAACCTGGTTGATTGGCACATGCCAAGCACATGTAATCCCGTTTAACCCGAATTGGTAAGACAGCCTTATAACGGTTTAGCGCCTGGAACCTCATGCTTTTATGGGGTTGATGCTGGAGGAGGGTTGGCCACGTGCTGCTGGTGAGCTGGAAAACCGAAATTCCCAAACAACCCCTGCAAAAGGAAACCATGATGCAACCGTGGAGACTTATCCCTTAGGAATCAAAAGGCCACATATTCAATATCAGTACCACAAACATGACTTGTATCTTTTATCATGCTTATCACAAAGAATTATATAAAAAAAAGAAACTACTATATGGGCATTAAAAAGCGATCTAAAATGACTTCTCTAGTTCTATCTAAATATTACATTTCTTGTATAAAAAGAACATCAAATAAGAATCTTAAGGAAGGAGGAGGAAGGAGGGGGGAGATAAGTTGCTGAAATAGAATACTTTGCAGAGTCGGACGAATATAGCACATCACACTAAAACTTTGACCCTAAATCACATAAAATCATGAGAAGGAAAACGCTGCCACTTTGGAAGGAAATGACATTGCTAAGCAAAACAGAAAGGACAAGATTCGATTCAAAATATGGGATTAAATTCACATATGGACATACCAAGGCATCATTGATTGCATAAGCCACACAGTAGTGCTCCTGAAAAGTAGAGGGTTGGGAAAAAATTTAGTAATGTCAACCGCAAGAACTGAATAAAGCTCATAGGAACTAGGATCACTCGGCATAATCACAACTCAAGATTGCCTTTTTAACGCATGCATGAGTGTTCATTTTGCTCCTACTCACATCAAGAAAACCAATTTATGAACAAATAAAGTTTCACGCACATTAAAAGTCAGTGTAATCATAAAGAAAGAATCCAAGAACTTTTCACAATCTTTTGAAAACAACTGAAATTTACTTGCCTGCATCATGTACCATTCTTCAAACTCATCAAACAATTCCAGCCGTTCAATCCTAATCACAAAATTAGCAGCTGATTAACCTCCAAAGTATGCATATCAGGGACCAAAAAAGGAATAAGGATGCATAACATACTGTAAACAATACTTTTTGATCAAGTAAAGCATATGCTTTCAAAAGGAACAATTACCATACTGGGCTATGCCAGCTAGCTCTAAGACGAGGGTACATATATCACATCAGAGAACAAAAATTACTGCAACAGCATCTAATGTGAAGACCAATGCCAATGACTGTTTTGGTGATTCAGAATAAACCAAAGTAACAGATAAAGTATGAAAAGAATCTAAAGCAGAATGACATAAACGATGAATGTGAAGTTTCAATTATTGACCACAGTTGGAAGTGGATACCTGCGCCTTTCTCGAGCTTCAACAAAATCACTGTAAACTCTCAGCATATCCCAAGCAACAGCCCTCTGAAACCTCACATAGTTTTCATAATAAAGATATTTAGATTTAAGTATGAATTAATTAACAAAAAGAGAGGCAAAAAGACTTGCCCAAGACTAAAAGCCTAGTTTTAAAGTAGAATAAATTATAAAATCATAACGCCTACACATCAAACTAATATATTATCATTCAAAACATCCATAGCAACTAGTTGTCTATTCTCCAGCCATCAAGAATATATTTCCTATTACTCAGCCAGGATGTATGCAAATATGATAAACAAGTGTTATCACTACGTGTATGGGGTACCTACTTTTTTCCTTTAGATCATAATTGCCTTCACCACAAATAGTTTTTTTGAAAGAGGATAAACTATACATTACACAAGTATTTTACCTGCCATCCCAGATCAATAAAAAGCTTCTGCTTTGCAGGTAAAGTTGGTGTTGCATAAATACCAAGTAATGCACAGCCTCGACTCTGACAGACCCAAAAAAAAAAATGTTACATATATTATTTAGCATATTTCATCCATGTTAATAGAGAAAAGAGTGAGTACTTTTAGAATAATTTCTGTTCCAGTAATGGACAATAATTGATGCACTAACCAAGGAAACATGAGACAACAAAAAACAAACCTCCAAATTTCTTATCATTTGCTGCCCAAAAGCATCATCCGGGTGGATCTGTGAACAACCACTGTCAAAATTAAAGAGCTCTACTTTTCATGTATAAAACATTTAAAAGTACACTAACAAAAGAAGGCCATACCAAAGGAAAAAAATACAAATAGACAAAACAAAGACCTTCAAGAGAGAATGCTTAAGACCTGCTCATACAAGAAAAATACTGCAGTTGAGAAGGTTTTTGCAGCCCAACCAACTATAGCTTGGGTTGAATCTGGATCCAAGTATATCAAAACGCATTCCGCAATTATAAACGTCGGCAAGCTGATAACAGCATCAAAACAACTTAAATATTCTCTCACAATAAGATTTAGAAAGTAAAAAGAGTAACTCAAAGGGGGAACAAGTTTCCAGCAAATCTAAAGAGAACATGCATATGGAGCAAAAAGCATTAGATGAACCTCTGAAGCAAAAGTACAGGTATAACCTTTTTTGACAAGTTGGGGTAGCAAACTACATTCTTGACATACTTAAGGAGAAAAAAAAAACTCTTAGATTTTTTTTAATTTCAAAACCATAGGATTTCTTAGAATTCCTAATAAGTAATAATATATTCAGATGCTAGCTCACTGGGAACCTATTTTAAGCAATTTCTACTGCTTCTTGGTGGAATACCACGGTTGGAATGCGGAATGCTCCTGGTCCTTCCTATTTTCTAATTTCTTTCAACTTCTTCACTTTCCTTGCTTGCTGCAATTTATCCTGCTACACCCTTTTGTTACTTCCTCTTCTTTCCCCAATTTTCTCTAACATCTTCTCATTCTTCAATCCTTTCGCTGAATTTTCTCATTTCTAATTAGTGTTATGTATAACTAGAGGGTGAGTCTTAGAACAACAGGTAAAGTCGCTACTTTGTGACCATAAGATCACAGGTTCAAGTCATAAAAATAGCCTCTTTATAAAAATACAAAGTAAAGGTTGCATATATTATGACCCTCCCCAAACTCCTGCAAAGCGGGAGCCTTGTGCATTAGGTATGTTGATTTTTTTTAAATTTTTTGTTATGTATAACTACTGCATGAAAAGCAACTCAAAACCACAAAAGAACTATCCAACTTCCCAGCAACATAATTTATAATATACGAATCTAAGCTCATAGCAATGATGTGAAATACTGTAGAATAATTTTTCAAAAAAAATTATTGTAGAATAAGGGAATCGAAACTTCAATAAGAAGGAAGACAATGACTCTGCAAGCATACCTGGGGTCCATACCAGCCAAAGCAATAACATCATCTAGTTCCTGTACATTCTGCAAGTCAACAGGAAGTAACTTGTAATGATCTCCAAGCACTACACCTTTCTCTGCAAGTGAAGAATGACACAAATTTGGGAATTGGTATCAAAGCTGAAATAATAAAAGAAGATTTCAAATTCCTATTTATTAAACATAGAATAGAGGAACTGTCGAACCAACAAAGAACACTGATTTGATACTACCATAAAGGAGAAGTTTGTACATAGCCAGACTTACCTCGTGAGATTGAGGCTGTAGCTCCAATTTTATCCCTTAACTGACTATGGGTCTCAATGATAGCTGCTTTTTTACCAGTTACCTAGCAAAAAAATATTCATTGCAGGTTAATGACCTTGGGTTCAGAAAGCATAAACAGGTTAAAGTAACTTCCCTCAATGGGAAGTATCCCTTTATTTTAGCTCGTAAGCAATAACATCATTACAAAGAAAATAACATAGTGCATTACCAACTAAAACTACATGTACGTTTATGAATGTTTGAAGGTTATACCTCTGCAAAATCAAGCTCAACATATAAAAGAGGGGCTTTTCCCTCATCCTGTCATGGAAAAAGAATAATGGTCACATTCACTTTTACACTAATTAACTAATTTCGTTCTACACTACCACACAAACTCACAAAATAAACCAAGGAACCTGCAACTGGAAAAAAGTAGTATCAAAGCCTGCTCCAAGTGATAATATCTGCTTATTCCTACAACCCGTTTCGCCATTACTCATTTCACAATCAAGAAACTGAAAGAGCAGCTTCCGAAGAGCAGCCCATCGAGCAAAGTACCCTCAAAACAATCAAAGTACAAGGCAGACAGGTTAGGCTATAAACGAGACTTGAAATGAAACTTCATTAATTGACGTATTGAATTTCTTACCACGGTTGATTATTGGAGACCTCCTCACGGGTCTTCTAACAAAGAAATGAACGTAGTCATCTTTCATGTATCCTTCACGAACACATGACCTTTGAGACAAATAACAGTATTAAGCATAATTCAATAGCATCACATTCATGCTGCATGAATGCATAAGAAGCCGAACAGATGTGTATAAATGCAAGGCAGTGCATGAAAACAATTATGAACTATTAAGACAAAACCTGCTCTTTAAACATTTCCAGTTTCTTGTATCATTCTTGTTCTGTGCCCTAAAACAATATTACCATAACTGGAGACCACAAATGAAAACAAATTTAACCCTTACGTAACTTCACGAAATGATATCATTTATGCGTAGCCACAAATCGACAACCAATCCTCCCCTAACAGAATAATCTTCTAAGTTTTTCCTTCTAAAAGCGAGAATGTTTTCTTATTCACTTCTTCATTTTCTCGGCAACCAAACAGTGGAGAAAGAAACATCACGAAACAGGAAGAATTTGAATCGAGGGGAAGCGAGAGTAAAGAAACGCACAGCTTACTGGCCGAAGCGTCGTCGTTTGTTGCTTGAACCGCCGATCTGTTGCTCTGCGAATCAGCCACCGGATTTGACATTCAGCGAAGTGTTTTGATTTCCGACTCACGCAGCTAAATGGACTAGAGGGAATTTTTGGTAATTGGCGGTACTTTATACATGCCTAACTGAAAATCCAGATCAGAAGTTTCTATAGACGGCAAGTCGTTCGTGACAAGTTACAGAAAGACCTTTCTTGTGACCTTTTTTATTTTTAAGTTTGCGGTGCAAAAAAAGGCATCAAATCTTCTGTTTTTATTATTTTATATTAAATTTTATTTATATATTTATTTACATTTTATATAAATATATAACTAAATTTAATAAAATAAAATTAGAACAAAATAACTAAACAAATGATTTAATGTATAATAAAAAGGCTAATTTAATAGATTTATTGTGAATTATTAAGTTATGAGATGAGTTAAAAAAAAATTTTTGGTTGGAAATTTTGTTTTGAATTTTAGTTTGACTTTAAATTTAAGGATTACAATGAGATTGGGTTATTAATTTTATAAAATTTTAAAAATGATATCATTTTAATTAAAAAATATTTTTTTATCACTTTTAGTTAAGTTTGCACAATTCTAACCCGAGTCTGGCCCATAGCCTAGTCGAACTAATAAATCCTGACTAATGACTCCACCCATGGGCTGGTCAACTTAGGTCAAGTCCATTGAATTCAAGCCGAGCTAGATTGAATTGTCATCTCTAATCGAGTTTTAAATTAGACTCGAAATTTAATTCTATAGCTTAATTTCTAACTCAAAACTCAAATTATTAACATATAAAATAATATTATTTATATGTTTAACGAAATGATGTTATTTTCATTAAACTCATATTCGAATTAAATGTGTTGCACCTAATTGAATTTTATTTCAAAATGTGTAAAAAAAAATTGCTAAAACATTTTGAGCAGTATGTTACTTTGAGTTTACATTCAATTCAACTCGTTGTCGTATTTAAAAAGTTTACCTTATTGTTTAAAAGTTTAAAAATTATTTAATATCTCTTATATTTAACTATTTTTAAATTACTTCAAAGAATTATTTATTGTTTATTTTCTACTGAGTTAATTACTAATTTACTATATCATTTCATACCTTTTATTACAAATGTTGTTTAATAGTGTGACTAAAAACAAAACATTTGATAGTTTTTAATTTAAAAAGTTAAATTGTAATATAATAACATAAGAGTGTTTATTTTATTTTATTTTTATTTATTAATTATTGTAAATTGATAATAATTATCAAAATTAGAAATTGGGTATTTTAAAATGTGAAAATGGGAGGGAATGTTAATTATAATTTGTGAATAAGAATGCTACGTATTACGTAATAAGGCAAAATCTTCAGAACTCCATGTTATAACGTCCACGGACCGAAAGAGGAAGTCCCCAATCTAAAGCCAGACATCTTCGGAGAAGCAGAAACTGCTGTTTCTGGAGCCAATTCCCGAATCACAGCAATCCTTCTCATAGCTGCAAACCCTGAAAACCTAATTTCGGGATTCACCCGAAGAAATCTTAATCCGAAGAGAGAAACCCTAATTTCTACGACCCTATTTGTAAATGCCCTGAGTCTCGCTTCGCGACCATAAACGGTCCTGTCTTATAGCTACAGATGGATATCGAACAAAGGCAAGCAGAGCTGATCGATCACTTCGTGAAGCAAGCATCGGCTTTGGAGGGCTCAGCCCTTGTGCCCGTTGTCGTTGAGGCCACTTCGCATCCTTCTCTCTTCGCTTTCTCTGAGATTCTCGATATACCTGCAATTGCCCAGGTCAGAATTGGACACCCATTCTTGGGTTTTCCGTAGTTTAGTTCCATTTCCAAATCCGTTCCTTTTTTGTTACTTATTCTATTGTTCGTATGATTTTTTCGCATTTTGTTAGTGAGGAGGTAGGAAAAAGGACGATTTTTTTTTAATGCAAAATTGTAACTTTTCATTTTTTGCTATTTGTATGCTCTTGTGTATTAACTCGTAAACTATATGCAGCTTGAAGGAACTGAGAATTCTTCTTATCTGAATGTGCTTCGGTTGTTTGCACAAGGCACTT
The DNA here is from genome assembly GCA_026413575.1 of Erythroxylum carthagenense. Taxonomy (NCBI): domain Eukaryota; kingdom Viridiplantae; phylum Streptophyta; class Magnoliopsida; order Malpighiales; family Erythroxylaceae; genus Erythroxylum; species Erythroxylum carthagenense. The sequence goes on from JANZLD010000004.1 coordinate 1,226,048, forward strand.
GGACTGATTACAAGAGTAAGTTTATAGCTTCCGTCTTTGTTTCCTGTTCAATTCCTTATTCTGCTTGTAGTTGGCGTATTCGTAGTCCTAGCCATTTTTAAAGAACTGAGAATCATATCACATCCGCCCAGCTCGCTTATTTTGGCCTGCAAGAGTTTGGTGAGTAATGAGGGAGAAACACTAAAAAATTAGATATTTTACAGTTTTAGTGGAATATTATTTTAGAGTATAGCTTATGCTCCTGAAATCCAGATGTATTACTCAAAAGAGAAGAAGTGCAAGAAGGTTGATAACTTGCAAGAGTTCTGCTGAATGGTGCTGTGCTATGATCATTTTGTTGTTGCTGCTAGATGTGAAAAGTGCTTACCTTACTTACTTTATTTATGTCAGCCTTTTTCTTTTATTCAGTTGGATGGCATAGATCTCGATTCATTTCCCTTATTGTTTTGAGCATTAAGTCCATTTATTTACAGATAATGCAAGCAGTCTCCCGCAACTGGTTCCTGATCAAGTCCTTAAACTAAAGCAACTTACTGTGCTAACACTTGCTGAAACAAATAAGGTGTTCTTCAAACTTTCCAACTATTGGTTATTTTCTTGATGTCTTGTCAAAATAAATCCTGCTAAGTTTAAGCAGACAGAAAAGCATATATATTAAGTTGAAATATGGTCTAATGTTGATTAGTTACTCAAATTTGAGGGGAAAATATATTTGCTAATTGTTGTAAATCTAACAATTATGAAGAATTTTCCAACAACATGATAAATTGGTAAGTTTTTCTTGTGATAAGCTGTTAAAAATATGAGACCATGGAGCTGTATTCTACATATCAAATAATGAATGTTGTTTGACGTTTCATAACATGGTCTTTTTAAGAGTGAATAATTCGATTTTTCTTTCCACTCATCTCCCTGAGTCTTTTCTTATGCATTTCAATCAGGTATTACCCTATGATGAGCTAATGCAGGAGTTAGATGTCACAAATGTTCGTGAACTTGAAGATTTTCTTATTAATGAGTGCATGTATTCGGTACGTCTTTTTTCCAGATGGATTTTGTTCCTGATAGTGAATTCTGTGTGTGCTTTAGTTTTGTTTTTGAGAATAACCGTTATATAGAAATGAATAAGATACAGAAATTGCTTTTTCTATATGGATTGGTTTGTTTTTTAAAGGAATTTGGTGTTTAATGGTGTAAATTCAAAGGGAAGAGATTTGATGAGTTCTGATTGTTATTCTTCTCCTTTCTTTTGTTAGGGAATAGTTAGAGGAAAGCTGGATCAGTTGCGCAGGTGCTTTGAGGTCTGTGATAATCTCAGTCACATTACCTTATGATATTGGCGTTTGTCCTTTTCTTTTTCATCATCTCACAGTTATGCTGAAGCTTAATAATATTTTTGTGGAGTACAGGTCCAATTTGCTGCTGGGAGGGATCTCGGACCTGGACAACTTAATAATATGATACAAACACTATCTAGCTGGTAAGAACGAACTTATTTCTTTCCTCGCCATGTCTTGTAACATGCACTACTGAAGTACATACTATTAGCAAGATCAAATCTTAAGAGGACAAGTTACACTGTAAGAGTTTTTGAAGTTATGCTTGTCACCTTTGCCAATCTATCATCTTCAATCTACCTGTTTTGTTACAATCCGCTAGTTTCTCTATCTTGCTTGAAAATTTGAAACCCTTCCCCTTGCGTTATCTTCCATATGCCAGTACCATATCTAACCTTGTTCCTGTGGTTAGGTTGGCTACATCTGACAATTTACTTGCCTCAATTCAAGAAAAGATAAAATGGGCTGATCATATGAGTGATTCGGACAAGAAGCATCGAAAAGATGTTGAAGACAGGGTGGAAGAAGTGAAGAAGTCACTCGCCCTCAAGGTCTGTTGAACTCAATTTTATTTTCTGCAGTAGATAGTTAACCATCCCCAAGTTGATAGAAACAGCTTTATACTCCAAAAGCTCTAGTACTCCTCTTTTCTTTTCTTTTTTCTTCGTTGTAACTTGTGAGATATAAAGGTGCACAGCCTCAAGACATACTGAAACTTGGGTTTTTACAACCACATTTTTAGTGTAGCATTCAATGATCCAACTTGGTAACTTTGAACTGTTGCATTTAATCTGAATTTAGCTGGAGTATTAAGGATTCTTCTTCTGATTTGGTTAAAAGCAAGTGATAGCTACAATATAATAAACAAACCTCTTGTTACTGGGATATGTTGGTCGATGTGTCTTACTTACGTTGTGGCAGAAGTTACACAATCTAAGCAGGGGGACATCGAGTTCCGAGGGCACGAGGAGGTCTACTCTGAACCTAGTGGAGTGATGGATTACGAGGAAGAACGAAGCCGACCAAAAAGGTATTGTTGTCGTTCTACTTCTTTTCTTGTTTAAACATCCACAAGCCCTCCGCTAAACCTGTTACTACATGTGGGATGAAATGCAGGAGGCGGCAACCATTGTCTTGAAGTTTGTAACAGCTCAGTTCATGATATTGGAGTGGATGGGTGTTCCGGCAAACTTGACCGATTTTTTCAGCCACAGCATTCTGACCAGAAGATTATATATGCTTTTGGGTACAATGGTGCCGCTCCGACAGTGTCACATTCAGACTCTGATATGTTCCAATTGTTACCTTTGTATTGGACTTGAACATGTTTTTGTTGGTTCATTGGTTGAGTTGGAAGGACCAATACCATATTTGGTGATGCGGCAAAAGTTCTAAAAGGGTCACAGAAAAGATTTCCTCTCTCTCTCGTTCTATATATATAAATATATATGATTCCAGCTATTTTACTAGCATTTTGGGTAAATTATATTTAAAATTTATAATTATGTCAAATTTCATAATATTAATTAGAAGTTTAAAAGCATAAATTGACTACTAAAATTTTCAATTTGTTATAATTATAAATTATATAAGTTGAATCTATTCAAATAAATTAAAATTTCACAATGTTCCTGATATTAATAAGTGGCATTTAGTAGATGTTTTTAATCATTTAGTCGGTCCAATCAGCAAAATTTGAACCATTCAATTTTTTGTTTTGACTTTTAATTTTTTGATTTGATTTATTTTAATAATTTTTGTTATTAAACATTGTTTAATTAATTAATTAATCACAAATTTTTATACACTAAAATAAATCAATTAATTTTTATTTAATAAAAATTTTTAATTAAATTTCAAAATTTTTATTAGATAAAAGACAATATTAATTAATCAGTCAATGTTTATAAATTAATAACTTTTTATACATTAAAATAAATCAATTAATTTTTATTTAACAAATTTATTTTCAATTAAACTTTAAATTTTTCAATATAAAGATAATATTTTTTAATCATATTGTAAATTTTTAATTTTATTTAATCTTTAGTTGATTTTATAACGGTCTAATCCTAATTAAACCTTCTAAATTTTAAATTTCTTCTTTTTACATGGATCAACTTTCGGTTTGTTTTGAAAACATTAGTTTTTAAATTAAAACAATACTTAATTACCATTTTAAATATTTTTAATTAGTATTATAAGATTAATCAAATTTTAAATTTAAAAGGTACTTTACTCTCATCTTTCCGAGTTTCCACATCAATGCTTTATTTTTTAATAATAAATGAATAATACTCTCTCTTTGTTGACAAACATAACAGGTCAAGGTGATGTGTGATAAGGTGCATAATTGGTAGTGCCTCAGTAGGTGTACATTTTCCTATCTGGGAAACTTTATTCAACCGCGTGCTTTGACTTGGCAACCACGTGCTTTCCGCATTTTACCACACGTGTTGTTTCTCTTTTTGTCAAAAAAAAAATTGAAAAAAAAAACACTCCTCACTTAATCCGCTTGCTGGATCCTGCAGCATCCAACTGCAGAGTAGCGATCTCAGGCAAGCGTCGTCGTTTCGGGCTCACTCTGACAGGTTCGTAATCGCTAGAACCTATCAGATGAGGAAAATTAAGCTTCGCCTTAGACCCACGCATTTTAAAAGCAGCTTGGTCATAGGCCACAGCTGCATCCTCCGGCGTCTCGTAAGTTCCGAGCCAGATCCTAGCCCCATTCCTCTTCGGATCTCTAATCTCAGCCGCGTACTTCCCCCACGGCCTCCTCCTCACCCCCTTGTACTGCCAACCCCTCGGCTGCACGTTCGCCTCATTCGCCACCTCCTCTGAAGTGTTCTTCTTCTCTTCCGCTTCACTTGTCGGTCCCGTGAAACTGGGTTTCACGTCTTCTTCTGAACTGTGAGCGTCGCCGCAGGAACCAGTCGAAGTCTCGCCGTAGTCCATTGTTGTGAGGTTACTGTTCGGGAGAGTATCTAAATCTTCGGCGAGAATATGTTGCTGAATCCATTCCAAGAAAGCCAAGTCTTCCCACTCGCCCAACATCGCTCGATGAGGTTCGGCTCAGGATGGTTGCTTCAGCTGCGTAAGTTGTGTTAAGCTTTTGAATACTTGCCTTGGACGATGTGTATGTAACTATGTGTATATATATAGCTATTCAGAGGTTGAACAAATTGAATAGATTTCAGTTTCCAGGAAACATCATTGATTGAGGAGCTATTTTCACGTGGCTCATTCATTTGCTTCGTCTTCTTCAGATATTTTTATTGCGTGTGATTCCGTGAGTTGTGTTTGGTCGGACGTGTCTGATGGACATGACAGTCTAATAGGGACAACTCTTGTACTCAAAAGGTGGATCGCCCATCCTAGACGCTCCCACACTTCGGCCCGACATTGTGTGAGGGAGGTAAATCACGGTTTGATTTCAGTCAGCTTTTCGAAAAGGCGGCTCAGTGTCGTGCACACAAGGAGTCACTACATTGGATGAGCTCTCATACTGCCGCTGCTGAGACTCGAATCCAAAACCTTGTACTCACTTTCCTTCCCAATGACTTATTGGGCTACCCGCGCGGGCTAATAGGGACAACTCTGTGTATATATATATGCATATTAATGCAGAACGTACGTAAGCCTTGTATAGTAAAGTTTATCTGGTTCAATAGTACAATGTAGATAAAGGATAGTATAGATGTCTTCTTATTTATTCTATGTCATAGACTTGGATTGAACATTGCTTGATGGTATGTGGTTCAGTCTGGTTCTGACGGAACTGCACGTTGTTGTTTGGATCTATGGAGTTGGCTGCTTCTCACTAAAGCTTTAGCTTGAAGGTTCCTGCAAAACAAGGAAGGCACGTCGGAGGTTGTTTCCCGATAAGCCCCTCCGACGCTCAAGTTAGTCTTTTTGTGAAGGTAAGATCGCTATGAGCAGAGAAAACTAGGATTATGAGTACGTACCTCTTTCGTGATAAAATCATACCTTATATATGAGATCGACGCTAGGTTTAAGTCTTTACGTAGACTTCTACTTCTGCATGGGAGGTTTTCGTCTGCGAGTGGGC
>JANZLD010000004.1:1321796-1358802 GCA_026413575.1 Erythroxylum carthagenense
AAATCCGATCTTTTGCAGAACAGGGTCAGCCAACTTCTCGAGAATCCCCTCCGCAATGCTAAAAAGAACTGTGTCCGCCATTTTCACTTCTAATATGGAGTAGGCTGGAAAAAGAAGTAATATTTGAGTGCTTTTGATCGTTGCTGAAACCAAGAAAAAAGAGCGCCAATAGGGTTAACGTAATCTGGGAAGCACTTGGAAGATAAATTAAAGAACAATGTTGTTCTAACTCATGGTGATCTTTGGACAGTTAAAAAGGAATACAAGAGTCTTGGCAGCAATCTGGGTCTTATGTTGTACTTTACCAACTAACTGTGGCAGTCAAGTCTTTGGCTGACTATAATTGCGTCGAAACGTGGAAAGGAAGGTTCTCTGGCGAGCAAAATCACAGATTTGACTGGAAATTTGTCTAATATAGCCAGTGAACCACCACTGACAATCCGAACCCAAAATTCTGACAACCATTAATAGCCCGTTTGGTTTAAAGTTAACTTTTATTGTTTGGAAGAAGGTTTTACATTAGGATATAATGAGAGTAGAAAGTTTTATATTACGCTACAATTTATTTTAGATGGTGAAAATAAAAAATTTTAGATTAGAGTTTAGGATAAAACGTTAACTAATACCTAATATACGTCAATAGCTAAGTTATAATATTATATTAAATAGAGGAGAATAATATTTAATATAATAAATTTTATTAAATGTTTAATAATAATATTTTTATTATAATAATAATCAATTGTATATAATTAATAATAAAATCAATAAAAATTTAATGAATTTTTTATTTTAAAAAATAAAAAATACATTAAAATTTTATCTTTAATTGTTTGTATATAGTTCTAAATAATAAAAATAAAAATAAATTATTTTTAAATATAAATCAAATAGAATAGAATAAAATAAATTTTAATAAAATAAAATTTATTAAATAATTAATAATAATAATTTTATATAATTAATAATAAATTATTAAAATTTTTATTATTTTAAAATAGAAAATATATAAAAATATTTGTCATGGTTGTGACTTCACAACCATAAATTTTTAATTGGACATGATTTCTCTTTTAAAATCATAGTGTTAAATCTCTTGGAACAATCATTTTAATATAAGAGGTATAATAAGCTTTTATTATACATTACATTCTATTCCATTTTATCTATCTTCCAAATAATATTTCACTACATTATATTATAAACTCTTTCATCTCTCTCAAATAACTTTTTATTATATTATATTTTATTTCATTATAAACCGTTTCGTTCCGTTCCGTTCCGTTCCGTTCCGTTCTATTACATTTCATTTTATCCCATTAATTAACATCCAATCAAATAAGCCTTAAAATTCTAAACCAGCTATTCACAGAAAAGAAGTAACATTTACAAATCTTGGTAGCGGATCGGGTTGGGCTAGGTATGGATATTCTAGATTTAGGGTCGAGTCTAACAAGAATTATGATTGGGACTCAAGCTCACCCAAGTTCAATCAGGATTGAGTTTCAACCAAGTTTGAGTATTCTTTTTTAAATTTTTAAAAGACATCATTTTATTTATTAAAAATATATCATTTTATTTACAGAAAATTAATTTCAAATTAAATAGAGTCAAATCGAATCAAATAAGTTCAACTAAATTTAATACGTAAGATTAGACTTTAACATAAACGTAATAACGAATTAGACATGGTCGATTTATCTCAATTAAAATTATTTTGATATTGAATGATATAAAATATTTTACAATCGGAGGATCGGTCATTTTGGTTACTAAATGATTTGGATGTCTTGAAATTTAATTTAATTTATTAATTTTAAATATAATTTGATCTAATTAAACTTTAATTTTAAATCAAATGAAAGACAGTGAATCAAACATCAAATCTGTATAATAAAGAGAAATCTCTGGCAACAAATTGTTCTCCTGAGTTGATTCAAACCTCCGCGAACATGTAAATCTGTAGAATAAAGAGAAATCTCTAGCAACAAATTGTTCTCCTGAGTTGATTCAAACCTCCGCGAACATGTAGATTCAAGCCACCGCGGACATGTAGAAAATAAACGCCAAACTGATGACTGTAATTTTTTTTTTTTTGGAAGGTGAACTGATGAATGTATTTTAATTACGGATATTACATGGTCTTCTTATAACAAAAAGAGCAGAAAACTAAGTAAAACAGTAAAGCTCAATTGAAAGCTAAATTGTGTTTGTAGTAAACGAGCCGAGATCAGTGGTTTAATCCTTCAGTTTCACACTCTAAATGATATTCATCTATAATCAAATGAAAAGGAGTGAATCAAACATCAAATCTGTAAAGTAAAGAGCAGTCTCTAGTAACAAATCGATCTTCTTAGTAGATTTAAACCTCTTTCGATCTGTCTTCAAGAGATCTACCCTCTTTTAGCTCTACGTTTCCTAAAAATCAATCATGAAGTTTCTATAATATCGAAAAACTAGTTCTACCGAAGATTGGAGAGCAAATGAGATCTTAAAACGGAGAGAAAGAGAGCGAGAAATCCCATTTCAAAAGGGGAGTTAGGTAACTTGTGTGAATTGTGTAACTGTCAAATATTTATAGGCAACAGTCACAATTACCACCGCCTTAAATATTGGGCCAGTAAGCTTAGGCAGAATATACGTTTTGTTTCTAATATAAGTATCCTGTTTGGCAATGAGCTTATTACATTAGTTGTTAATTGATAGTTGATTATATTAGCCGATTCGATCATGTGATTGCGTTAGTTATTTGTTATAGATATTTGATAAAATTAATTGTTTAGTATTAACTGTTTATGTATAAAATAACTTACGAAAACATGAATTTAAAAACAATTATAAAGATATTAATATTATATATTTCCTTTTCACTTATAAACTTCAGTTCTATCGTAAAAGTTTTAGATCAATATTAGGGCTAACCCATTCCTTTGTATGTTTTGTTTTATTTGTCTCGCCTTAGCTTAATAATAGAGTTTGGCAATGCCAGCATGGTTGGAAACAGTAGTCACGGGTAGGGATGGTAATGGGTAGGGTTCGGTTCGGGTATTACTCTACTCATATCTATATCTATTTTTTATATCTCAATTCATATTTATATCCATATCTATCGGTTTTTACGATTTACTACCCATATCCAAATTTATTGGGTTTTTCAAGTTTTTGGATATCCATCGGGTTGTATAACATATAAAAATATAATTTTTAAATAGAAAATACAAAAAGTAAATTTTTGCTAACACTTCAAATCAAAATTACTTTAATAATAATAAGTCAAGATTTTGATTTGTATGTTTTAAAAACCATAAAGTTATAATAATAAAAATCATAATGTCTAGTACAAAGACAACATACATTTTTCACAGTTAAGAATTAGAACAAAGACTGAAATATCCAAAGCTTCAAATTGTCTTTGCTTGAATTCCACAATATTCAAAACTCTATCTCCATATTAATTGCATTATTATCATTCTATAAGAAAATAAAATATGATGAAAAAGGTGAGTACTGAGGAATAAAGTAGAGATTTTAAAATTGTTTCTTCTCATAAAATATTAATATTTTTATTATATTTAACTATAATATTCAAGAAAAAATAAAAAAATACACTTAATAAAAAACGGGTAGGATATGGGTATCTATGGTTCGGATTATTACTAGATTCATATCCAAATTCATATTCACATCTATTTTTTAATATTTATTTAAAATTTATTTAAAAATCTATTTTTTAATCTCTATTTTTATTTTTTTTAGGTGGGATAGTGTAGATGTTAATTGAATTGAAAACTCACTATTATCCCTAATCACGGGATAAGTCACCGCCTGGACTAGGAATAGACTTTGGCAATACTTGGAAACAGTAGTCACGGGCCCCCGTGACTAGGACAAGGATCTAAGGTATGTCTTTTACATGTCGGGACATCGTAGCAAGAAATGAAGCAGCTAACCAAGATGATGGATGTCTTCTTGGGGTCCTGAATGTTACGTGACAATGCTAGAGCAGCAGGCGCGTTTTCTACTATGGAGTCCAACAGAGAGAAAATGCCTCGTTCTTCTTCAACGAAGCAAGACCAAAAAATGTCTCCTGCAAATCCAAGCCTTTATGATTCTAAATTCTGTGGGCACCAACGTTAATATTTTCACCAAATTCATCTTATCATGCGCTGCTGTTGCCGCCAGGGTTCCTATATTGGATGGTCTTCACGTTGTTCGCTATGCTCGACAAGTGTTTGATATGAGACCCCATAGAGACGACGCCTTTCTTTGTAATGCCATGATCAAAGCTCACGTGGGTATGCGTCAGATCGCTGAGTCTTTGAATCTTTATGGGCATCTTAGGAGGGACACTGGTTTTATTCCCAACCATTTTACGTTCACTACATTGGCCAAGTCTTGTGGTTTGAGCATGACCATTCGGGAAGGTTTGGAGATACATAATCATGTTCTTAAAATGGGGTTTTACTTGGATTTGTATGTATCAACGGCATTGCTTGATATGTATGTGAAGTGTGAGAATTTGGGTTTGGCGAGAAAGTTGTTTGAGGAAATGTCCGAGAGAAGTCTAGTTTCGTGGACGGCTCTCATTGTTGGTTACATGAGGTCAGGGCATATGGGTGATGCGGTTGCACTTTTCGATCAGATGCCTGAGAAAGACTGTGCTGTGTATAATGCAATGATTGATGGTTATGTGAAGGCCGGAGATATGAATGAAGCTTATCGTTTGTTTAGCAAGATGCCAAGTAGGAATGTAATATCTTGGACTAGTTTAATCAATGGGTATTGCAGTAATGGTGATGTTTCATCTGCTAGGTCTCTATTTGATGCGATGCCTGAGAAGAATCTCTTTTCATGGAATGCAATAATTGGTGGACATTGCCAAAATAAACAACCAAATGAAGCTTTGAAATTGTTCCGGGAAATGCAGTTAACCTCGTCTTTTGAACCTGATGAAGTGACAATTGTAAGTATTCTTCCAGCTATTGCTGATTTGGGAGCTTTAGAATTGGGTCGTTGGGTTCATAAATATGTTTGTAGTAAGAAACTAGATAGAACAACTAATGTCTGTACTGCATTAGTTGACATGTATGCAAAATGTGGTGAAGTTTCAAAGGCAAGGAAGCTTTTTGACGAGATGGCTCGCAAGGAAATAATCACTTGGAATGCATTGATAAATGGGCTAGCAATCAATGGACGTGCTAATGAAGCACTTGAGATGTTCTTTGAAATGCAACGTGAAGGAATTAAACCTAATGATGTTACAATGCTTGCTGTATTGTCTGCTTGTAACCATGGTGGTCTGGTAGATGAAGGGAAGAAGTGGCTTAAAGAAATGGACGAGTTTGGACTTGAACCCAAAATTGAGCATTTTGGTTGTCTGGTTGATTTGTTAGGAAGAGCGGGATACTTGGAGGAAGCTGAAAAGTTGATTAAAGCCATGCCTTACGAAGCTAATGGAGTTATTCTCAGTTCTTTTCTATTTGCATGTGGATACTGTAAGGACGTTAAAAGGGCAGAGAAGGTTCTGAAGCAAATTCTTTCAGTAGAACCAGAGAATGATGGGAATTATACTATGTTAAGGAACTTGTATGCCAAAGAGGAACAATGGAGAAATGTTGAGGAAGTCAAGGTACTTATGAGGACAAAAGGAGCAAAGAAAGAAACTGGCTCTAGTGCTATAGAGATTGATAATAGAGTTTCAGAGTTCTTGTCTGGGAGCAGAGCACATCCACAGTGGGATGCAATACATTCAATGGTGGAGTTTTTGCGGATTCACATGAGGGATAAAACTGTGACTCAAAATTTATAATCTCTGGTTGCTGTAGAAGCTTGAGGAGCTTCACCAAAGAAGCTTGAATCAACAATGGGGAGCAAGTTCTTTCCCTGTCTGCAGTAAGCTGACATCAGTACATGACAAAAAGCTTTGCTTTGCCCAATTTTGTTTGCCCATCTTAATGTAGATGTAACACATTGTTTTCAATATTTAATAGCTTATAGAATCAAAAGATGCAATTACAAATAATTCCATCACGGTCTCTGCTCTCTTACTTAGGCTTGGTAATGGGCTGAACCGAGCAATTAAACATAATTCCATCACGGTCTGTGCTCTCTTGCTTTAGGCAAGGCAATGGGTTGAATTGAGCCCGAACCCGAACCTGAACCAAAATCTTTCTATAGATCTGATTGGCAGCCAAAATTCACATTCAGGCAGACTTGATCAGGTTCAGGTCCGGTCAGCCGGGTCTCTCAAACTTTTAAGTTTTTTACTAACCTGAAGTCTCGTCAAATCAAGTCCGGGCTGGAATCCCAAACAAACATAGATGATGCACAAATGATAGATCCAACAAACCATACACAGATTCATCCAATAAGATCTCTCTCTAAACAGAAGACAAAGGAAATTAAAAATGAAAGATCCAGTCAAGTAGAATCCAAGTATATGCCTCTCTGAATACAAGTAGAAAAGAAAACAAAAAGAATTTTCTTGATTATGCACTTATTTCCAGAGCAGTATCCATAAGAAAAGTGCAGTTGACATGCAAGTAAATGGTACAAAGAATGTTACAAGAGAGTCAAAAAATCACTCTGAACCAGGAACTACCTAAGAATACCTAGAGAACAAAATGAAAAAACAATATATGTGGATCAAAATTAGCTTGAGCATTATCCTTCTGTTTCCTGTATATAGAGATTGTATAGCAGAGACTAGAATCCTATTTCCACCAGATAAAAGTGGAAGGTCCAAGATTAATGTATAGTAGACCTACATCAATCATTTACTTTCTATAAAGTACAGTTTCCCTCAATCACCTCAGGCCAACATTGTTTTCTTATAACTTTGTTTATACTCAAGGTTCTACCTTGTGGTGCTCAAGGTTGCGAAGCACAATTCTTGCAAAAATTTTGGCTTCAAGTGGTGCAGTTGCTGCTGCCGCTGCAGAACGCAGGACCCGTGCAGCTCCAGAAGTTTGCATGAGATTTGCATGGTGGACAGCATGTCGGCCACCAGGAATGGTAAACTGAATTTCAATAATCATATTAACAGTGTTCACCCGAGTCATATCGAAAAAGAGAAATATATTGTTAGCAATCTGACAGACAACTATCATTACATTTAGTGACACACGAGATTTGGGGTAGGCAGAAGAGAGTGAATATCAGAATGCAAGTATTACCTGGAGAAGAGCGAATGCAGCACATGCCTTTAGTATAGAAGAAGGATTCCGAAGCATGGCCACGAATCTTCCGATTTCAGCCCCACTGCGACCATAAAAAGAATCAAGAGGGATGAGAGGTTATCTTCTCAGCCAAAAAGGGTAATGGATGTGTTGATAGCTTTTAGTTTTGGAATATGATATGGCCATGGTATGCCATCATACACTACAGATGTTCTGGAATTAGGATAGAAGCCTGACTACAGAAAATTTTGCATTATAAAAGTCAATGTTTCATAAATGAATGCATCCTGTGAGAATCCTGGTGAGAGATTGAAAGATGATGTTTCAGTTTTCTTTTTGACAGAAGGTTGGCTAAGAGGGAAGTTCACAAACCTGCATCTTAAGTGCCCTGCCTCTTGAATATGAGCTCTCTCAGTCACTTGTGCTAATGTTGCCGAAGCTGAAGATGCAGCAGCAGCAGCAAACGCTGGAGGATCAGAAAATTGAAGCACAAATGCCTCAATATGCTTCAGTGCCATCCTTTGAGCCCCATACAAGTTCACGCTTTTTGAACTACTCTCTAATGAAGTTCCTATTAACGCAAATTCATCCATTCTGCACAAAGAGAAATCAAACAAGTAAAACTACAATGAATGTTAACTACTGGATAATTAATATACAAGATAATGAGGGTGTTACAACTACCTCCCATCAAACATGTATGCCAATGCCAACGCAGCCATAAAACGTGCCATCTTTGACACTGATGAAGAACACAGATGAACGAGCGCCGGGACTCCCCCTTCCTCCACTATGCGGAGAGCATTACCTGGGTTGAAGGCAAGATTCCAAAGAGCTCCTGCAGCAGTCTCATGAACATCCTGAAAATACCAAACAAGCTCAAGTATGAAGTAGGATCCAATTCAAGTTGATAATAGACAGACATCTTTGCATTTTAAGTACTTGTAGAACAGATACATCACAAGAAAATCGAAATTCCAAACATCAATTGAAAAAGTCAGAATATTTCCTGCACGGGAAGTCGTAAGATAAAGGTAGAAAAAAGAAAATTCTACCAGAAGGAAAAAGGAAATTTCATGCGACTCCTAGGTGACTCAAAAACTATAATGCACCTATGTACTTTGTATATTCATCTTAAAAACATGGCAAACATCATTTTTTGAGGTTTAAAAAATGCTTGATAAGCATGGGATCTTCAAAGTTACAGATATGTAAAGAAAAATAGATACTAACCTCCGCCTCAGAGCGTGCCAGGGAAATGAGAGGTGCGATTCCACCTTCTCGTCCAATAGCAATGCTGATAGACACCACCAAACAAAGGTGACATTAGCCACAGATAGCGAAAATGATGCATAAGAACACCAGCTTTTAAGACAGAAATGAATGGAAAACATTTTTTTGTCAGAAGTGACATAGCATACAAAAGGGTTGACTAGGCTAGAAAAGTTTATGCTTTTGTATTTTCAAATATTTCAAGTTTATGGCAAATTATTTTTGGTAAATACCAGAAATATCAAGTTTGTGAGAAATTTTACAAGTGACTTAAGTTGCTATTACCATAAGAATCAAATACATGAAGTGGCCACAAATAGATGTACCATCTTAACTCAAATGCAATATATCACCCACCCTGTGCAAGAGATACCCCTCTCCACCATTCGACTAGGGAGAAGTCTAGTTTGAAGAATCTATAAGACAGTGAGTTAGAGGCTGCCCTCTGAATGAGCCCAAATATAGGATGGGATAAGTATGGTGGATACCACTTTTTGAGGATATGGACAAACAGATTATGTTATCGAGGCACATCATAGACCCTCTTAAAATACATTAACAAAACCAGATGAACCAAAGAATTTTAGAAAATGAACTTATCCATACCTGTTTGCTTCTGATACTGACAATCCCCAAAGAGCTCCTGCAACTCTCTCTTGAAGACCTGGTGAGGCATTTGAACAGGATTGTGCAATAGCAACCTGAATAACCCAGATAGGATCAAATTCTCAATGCATAGTAGATCCTCCAATCATATGGTATCATTTTATAAACTAGGAAGAATCATATTAACTCCACATTATTCAAGACAATCTTTCTTTCTCAAGTATTCTATAGATTTCAGCTTTAGCATATTAATTCTCCCAGATCATTACTTGAATTTCCCTCCTTTCCCTTTTAAGAACAGGCATTTCTCAATGATCACATAATTCACTGCTAAACCAATAACATAATGGAAGTATTATCAACTTCATGCAGTCATCACATAATCATGCAGTCATCATTGCAAGTATTGTCTACAAAAAGTGCCCCTCAGCTGCAATCTGTAAAGGGGGAGAGTAAATTAAAGAAAGAGACAACAATTGCCAGAAGAAAAACTTTGGTGGATGTTTCACCATAGGATGAACCAAAGGCATCGTTTAATCACGTAAATCACATTCCATTAAGTACTTTCCTGTGAAACACATCTTACTGAATGGAACTGAGTTGAATTTCCGAAAAACATCCAGATTCAACAAAACATTATCATACCAAGGCCTCAACCCCACCAGCTGCTGCAATTGCCTCACGATTTCCATCATCAAATGATAAGTTCCATAATGCGCCAGCAGCTTCCTGTCTGCTTATGAAAAAGTGAAAATAAAATTCAGTTGAATGGAATTTCAAAATACAATAATTGCTTTCAGGTTTCAGAAGCATAGCAATTATAAGATCATGAGTTTCTGTGCAAGTGAGAAATAATGTCAAAGAAAAAATACAAAAGCAGAGAAATAACCTTCAAATCATTAAGTTGTGTAAGCAATGAGATTAGGTAGTAAATGAGAATTCTCAACAAGGGTAACCTGATAAGGTAAGACTTTCACCCTTTTGTTTAGAATGGTCATTAATAGTCATACTTACACCATTCAAATCCAGGAACTTTAAAAAACAATAAACAGAATGTGTGGAACTGAAAGGAGCTTCACTATGGATCCTCTCCCGAATGCAAGCCTCCTTAGAGGTTAATTTTGAACAGTTTGAGATTATTTGTTTATGTGTTGATGCTTAAGAAAATATGATCATCCAAGAGTTTTTTTTTTAAAGAAGTTTAATAGCTCCAGGAAAGTGAAATAAATCAGGAGCTGGCAAATCAAATCACCTGACACCTTCATGAGGCGAATGAGTAAGTTGAACAAGGGCTTCAAGAGCCCCTGCCTCTTGTCCAACGGCAGCATTGTTGCTGTTGCTATCCCCATGAGCAGCCAAGTTAGCTAATGCTCGAGCAGCCTGTCATTAACCAAGGTGACATGAGTGAATATGCTGTAGGTCATAAATAAAACTGACAAACAGAGATGTAGAAAGTGACATCAAACAGCTTTAAACAAGAAGTAAGATTGTTTGCAATTTGAATAGTCCTTTGAATTCTGGTTGTGTAGGATAGAAGATAGAAAAGTTTGAGGCAATTTCAAGTATCTTCCGAAAGATACTGACTCGAGCGTTAACATGAAATTGATGAAACCAAAAGAATTGGACAGGATCACAACTTATTGTGACTTTCGTACCAATTACATTTTCAAAATATAGTCTGGAGGAAGCCTTTACTTCATGAATATTGTTACATAAATCACAGTATGCAACCCACCCTTTATCAACAAAATACTGACCAAAAATACTTAATTACACACCTGTTCTTGCACCCCTTCAAATTTGCAGGTACGAGCAAGCATCACTAAAGCATGTACACCACCTGCCAGAGCAACCTCCATGCTGCACTTGTCATCAGCTGCTAAATTTGCCAAAGCACCAGCTGCACGTTCCTAGCCACCGTAGAAACCAACATAAAAACTAATGTATCACGCAATCAACTACATGAATATATGCAAAGGAGGTACAGGAAGCCTATAAAGTATAGTATGTGATTGAAAATAGTAATCCAGGTAAGTAAAATTACAACCAGAACTCCATCACCCCCAGAAGACCATTTGAATATAAGATCAACTAAAGCTTTCACACCACCAGCCTCAGCAATAGCACCCTGAAAAGTATTTTCGTAACATTGCAGTTAGAAAATCAGAGAATATGTTCTTTCTCAGGAAAAATAAATGAGAAACTCAACCTTGTGCTCTTCCCCTACGGAAAGATTCCAAAGTCCTCCAGCAGCTTCTTCAGCAACTAGCCTGTTCATGGACCTTGCCAGCCTAGTTAGGATACCAATTCCTCCTTCTGCAACTTCTTTTGCAACATTTGCATTCACAGACAAGTTCGCTATCGCCTATATGATTAAGGAATGGAAATCTTTCATTAGACAAAAGTTTGAACATCAAACGAGATTGCATACTATTCAACAATGTTAGTCTCTGCATAATATTTCTGTCATGAGCATTTTATGCTTCATATACACTGAAGAAATATATACCTTAGCTGCCTCTGACTGAAGACCTTCTCGCCAAGATTTTGCAAGGTTTAAAAGGAGGTGTACTCCGCCATCTCGCATAACTGCCTCTGCCCTTCTACAATCTATGCTAGCATTTTCATCATCAATAACTACAAAAGTTGCAAGTCCAGTTGCTGCCCTTTCTTGAACTTCCTCCTGAGAGCTCTGCATCAAACTAAGCAATATTCTTGAACCTTGCTTGAGCCAAAAATCATCCAAACCTTGTGGATTGCTCTCAGCAATACGCAAAAGTGTGTGGGATAGGATCCACTCAAGCCAAGTCATTATCTCGTCTACAATTTTATCATTCATCATTGCACTCCTCCAATCCATAAACAAATCTTTTCCCTTCTTTGCATTATCAGAAAATAAAGAAGCTAGGCTTTCAAAAATGTCAGTGAAAAAGGCAAGCAGCAATTTGCCTTTGTATCTGTTAGTGGTAAAGGAAATGTTTTCTTCAAGAACTGGGCAATTCAACGCACACAAAACCTTCAAGCTGGCAGATGAAGACAACAATCTAGAAACAGCAGTTGGATCAATATCAGTTCTTGAAACATCTAAACCAATCAGCTTGGGCAGGCTATGCCAAAGATGCGAAACCACATTCCACTTCATATTTGATGTCCCTGCAACTGATAGATAGCGAACTGATAGTACATTTCCCAATGCTACTTCACTGACATTCAAACAGTCCAAGAACCCCACATCAAACAAATTTGGACAATATTTAGCCAAAGCATTGATCGCATCGGCTGAAACATCCCTAATTCCAGAGAGCCAGAGTTTCTTTAATTTAGGACAGCAGAAAGCAGTTGCTTTTATAGCATCACTAGTTATCCTTTCAGAAAAATCTGGCCCAAGTTGGAGGCTTTCAAGTAGCTCATGGCGAGCCACAATCATAGAAAGAGTAGCATCTGTTATTTTCCTGCAGTAATCACCACTTATTTCATGTAAGTTCCTCGATTGTAGATGTATTAGTGCTTCAGCAGACTCTGCTCCACGAAACCTAAGCTTCTGAACATTTGCACATCTAGAAGTCAGTGAAGCTGCCATAGCAGCATCACATTTGTGAGCACGAAGGTCCAATGAACCCCACAAGCATGGGGAAGCACCTAGAGCTCTCCATGTCCTGCATGTTGCTGACAAGCTCGCTCGGTCACGATAATTTAGACAAGAAAACAATTGTATTACAGTGTCATCTGGCAAGTTGGTCCAATCAACATCCTCAACTCCACCAGAGGGCAAAACCCCACCCTCAATTTCAGGGTAGCTAGGCAAAACTACCGTCTCTTTACCCTTTTTTGCCACTTTACGCCTTACTCTACGACTCATATCTTGATCAGATCACGAAAAAGCAAAGCTCTTTTAACAACTTTGGACCCCAAGCACCTAATTGTATAGCCAGTGAAGGAACACAACACGTCCCATTACCACATATCCACAAAACTCAAACACCCAACAGGAGCAGCATAGAACAACAAAGCCAACACGCTTTAACCTCAAAAACCCTTATCCTTAGAGAAGTAAATGATTTGGGTATCTAAACCAAACGGGATAAAAGATTTTCAATCATTAAACAAACCAAGGCAACCAATCCCAACAACCCAATGGAACAATCCTCGGAAGTTCACAATACGGAGGAAAAATCAACAGTATTTCCAAACCTTAATAGCTATAAAGCTGGCGTGCAAAACCCTCCAAAATCTTGAAGCTTCGGGGTTAAATCAGTTGCCCTTTGTTGAGGCTGCATTGAAGAAGAGCCAATGGGCATGAAACAAATAAAAAGCTAAAAAGAAAATACGCACACAACAAGCAGATGAAGAGTTGCAGATTGAACAATTCAGGTCTACAGATATAGAAAGAAACCCTCTAAGCACGTGTTCACTCTCTCCCCTAAGTTTTCCTTTCCTTTGTTGTTAGGCAACAGACGTAAGAGACAGAAGCAAGTTGAATCTTCGTACCTATGATGATGAGAGGAAAAAAAGAAAATATACTAAAGTTGAAGTTAATACTTACTATAACAGCATTAAGATTGTTTATAAACACCACAGCTCTATCTAATGTAATGTCTTTATCTTCTTCGTCCGATATCAAAGTGAAATCTACCAATGTTTGGAGCGAACTTGCATTACAAGTAGTCATGATCAACGTTATTTTTTAGCCCAAAAGGGCATTTTTAACATCAAACGAAAGTCTATAAATTTTAAAGATTTCAAATTTATTACCTCAACAAAAAAAAGATTTCAAATTTAACTCTTAACATTTTTCAAAATTATTAAATTGAACTGTAAAATTTAACAAATTTTAAACTGACGAAAAGTTTAAGTTTGACATAATTAACCAATGTTTTAAAAACCAGATAGGATATTTAACCAGTCAGAAAAGTTTAAAATTTAAAGATTCAACTAGTAATGAATCGTTATAAAATCAATGTATAATAAAGAAGAAGTAAACCTTATAAAAATAAGTAAAAATAATGTTGGATAAAATAATAAAGTTCATGAGTAGTGGATAATTAACTGAGAATGCTCGTTTTTCTTTTCTTCGTATTTTATTCCGTAATCATTAATTTTCCTCCTCTTTAAAACCTAACTTGGATAATAAGAATACGTGAGTGAGAAAAAGGCAATTCTAATATTTTCTTAGAAAGTTCAAATATTTCTACTTAATTTAAGAGTCATAATTTACGCACAAATAAAATATTTTGAATTTCTCAAAGTGAATTTTCGATGTAGAAGATATGTACGTTAGGCTATATAATATACTTTTGAGAACCAAGCTTTTAAAAGTTAAAAGTGAATAAAAACACGATAGATCGAATTCGTTGCGTATTAATAATAAATTATATATTCTAACCATTAATTACCTTAACCTTATCTCCTAAACTTAAAAACAATAATAGGATATTTATGCCTTTGTAGATAACTACTCCTTAATGCCTGTTTATTTAAGTTAAACCAAAACACTATGATGTCAAAGCATAATTTATGTTTTTCATATAAATAAAAATAATTTAATGAAGGTTATTGTGGTTAAACCAAACATTTATAAATTCTTAATTTTGTTTTCATATAATTGATTGATTTTCTTTTTTATGTTGTTTTTATAAAATAGGAAAATTTTAAGTTCTACGTTGTTTATCTTGTAAAAGAAGAAACACTAAAAGGTAAATTGAATTTAAAAAAAAGAGTGATCCATGAAAAAAGTTATGGAAGTTTGATCAAGGTTT
This sequence comes from Erythroxylum carthagenense, assembly GCA_026413575.1. Taxonomy (NCBI): domain Eukaryota; kingdom Viridiplantae; phylum Streptophyta; class Magnoliopsida; order Malpighiales; family Erythroxylaceae; genus Erythroxylum; species Erythroxylum carthagenense. Next base: position 1,336,609 of record JANZLD010000004.1, read on the forward strand.
TAAAAACCGGACTGAATCGTCCAATTTGACTGAAAAAAAGTTTAAATCGGTCAGTTTTTATACATAGAGATTATTAGGTGAAATTGAACCGAATCATTAACCAGTTTAGACTTTTTTCGATCGGACTAAACTGTCCAGTCTGGTTTTAAAAAGTTTGGAATTAACTCTAAGTTAGTTAAATGTTATGTCAAGATATTATTTTTATTTTTATTTACAGTCAAACACTCATTTTTCTTTAAAATGGCTTTTCTTCGTCAGAAAAGTGCTTGTTGACCTTCCAAAAACCCATTCAAACAGGTACAAGCCTCTGTTTGATTGGGCTTAGTATATATTTGGATAGGCTTATATCAGTAGAACTTTTGTCGGTAGAGTTATTATTAGTAGAGCTTTTCTAAAAAGAGTTTTTCTAAGAAGTCAGTTGACTGTTTGGCTGTCATTTAAAAAAAAGCTTTTCTGAAAGAGCTTTATTCAATAGACTATTTGGCAATATAAAAATAAAAAGCACTTTTAATTTAAAATAAATTTTATTTTGTAATAAAATTTATTTATGCATATAAATATTATTTAGAATATATTAAACAATATGCAAAGTACAATATATTAATTATTATATAATTTTAAACCATATAAAATATAAATAAACATATATTTAACCAAATCTTTTATATGGATTATAATATAAGTAAAAATAATATTAAAAATAAATATTAAAATATATAAAAAATACAAATAATACTATATAAATCTCAAAATAAATGTGAAGATGTGTTTGTGGATATTATGAAAATTATGTGTAAAGCATAAAGGTAAAAGGGGCTATAAATAGACTCATTAATTAATCTAAAAAATCTACCTGAAAAAGTACTTTTTTCAAAAGCTTCAAATTTGAGCTTCTCAAAAAGCTCTATTTTAACTTCTAAAAAAGTCATTTCTATAAAAAAAAATACTTTTGGATTTTACAACCAAACACTCAGTCTTAAAAATAACTTTTGCAGTGGGAAAAAAGTACTTTTGGAGCCTCCAAAAGCTGAACCAAATAGACTTTTATACTAATAGAGCTTTTGTCACTAGAACTTTTTTTTGTAGATCTTTTTCTGAGAATAACTTTTATAAGAAGTCAGTTGACTGTTTGACTTTTATTTAAAAAAGAGCTCTTTGACAGAGCTTCATATAATAAACTGTTTGGCAATATAAAAATAAAAAGAACTTTTAATTTTAACTATATTTTATTTTGTAATCAAAATTATTTATACATATAAATATTATTTAAAATATATTAAATAATATGAAAAGCTCAATATATTAATTATTATATAATTTTAAACCATATACAAAGCACAATATATTAATAATTATATAATTTTAAATCGAAACATAAATAAAAATATATACAACCAAATCTTTTATATAGATTATAACATAAGTAAGATTAATATTAAAATATATAAAAATCAATTAATATTATATAACTATCAAAATAAACGTAAAAATTGGTTTGTAGATATTGTAAGAATTATGTGTAAAACATAAAAACAAATGAGATTAAAAAATAAACTTAATAATTGATTTGAAAAATCTACTTAAAAAATATTTTTTTTAGAAACTTCAAATTTGAACTTCTTAAAAAAATTATATTTTAACTGTCAAAAAAATTATATCTATTAAAAAAATTCTTTTTTATTTTACAGCTAAACACTCTCCAATAACATGTTTTAGAAACGCCTCCTGGTTCTCCGGGTATTTATACAGATGGGTCTTTGTTGCTTTATGTACTGCAAATCTCCATCTTTTCTCTTGTTGTTGGTGTTTTATTTTTTCTTTTTTTTGGATAAAATCGTCATATTTGTGCCTTTTTTTTGTGCTTTTGATGTACAATTCTGATCTGGGTATCTCTTAGTTTAATGTAAGTTCGTTCTCTAACAGTTTATGTGTCGTATATTGTACTTTAGTAGCATAATCATAAGTTGGAACATTTACTATCCAGAAAAAAAAATCTTATGTTGGAGCATTGAACAATATTTTCATGAAAGTTCACCTAAAGTTTGCTACTATCTTAGGTATAATGTTAATCTAGGTCCTTTTTTGTGTTGAGTCTTGATTTGGGTTTCTTTTAGTTTTATGTAAGTTCTCTCTCTAATACTTTGTGAGAGAAAAAAATCATACGTTGGAGCATTGATCGACATTTTCATGGAAGTTCAATCTAAAGTTTTCTAATTTCTGACTTCTTAGCTATAATGTTAATCAGGGTCTTCTTTTGTTTTCTTTTTTGTTGAGTCTTAATCTGGGTATATCTCTAGTTTCATATAAACGCTTTGTTCACTGCTTGATCTTCTTTTGTTTTCTTTTTTGTTGAGTCTTGATCTGGGTATATCTCCAGTTTCATATAAACACTTTGTTCACTGCTAGGTTATGGGGTTGTTCACAAATTTGCTTCTATTTGTTAATGGAAACTTACCTGCTTTTGTTCTTGAATTGTAGTTCCTCTCGGATGATACATCAAACTTGTTTTCCTAAAATCTCGGCAACTTGAGAACAGCCTTTCGGAATCCTCTAAAATCAAAAGGCATTTACTTGGTTGATCCACTATAGGTGACAGAACAAACTCGAAGAAGCCCAAGCAACCAGCAAAATTAAACTGTGGAAGGACTTAGAAGGGCATTGAGGTTGGTCATACAAATTACAAAGCTACCACTGCTGTTCTGCAACTCTTGCTTGGCCTAAACAATTGACTCTTGCATCTGATTTAACAGTAATACAGATAAAGTGACAACTACTGCACATTCACAGGGCATAAGATTCCTTAACAAAATCACAGGTTAGAGATGGTCAACTATTTCTCTTATTGTTGTCTGTATGCCCGTGCAATATCATGATTTTGTATTGGCAGGTGGACATAATTCAAAAGATTCAAAGAAAGTGTTTGCAACATCAAACCGATCAGTGACCGGCTCAGAAGATAGGTAAACATTTCTGTATTTGTTACAGTTCACATACCTGACATGCGTTTGTGATTTCCAATCATGAATATTCATCTATTATCAGGAAATCATACATAATGAAGGTAGAACCATCAGTCCACATTAATAAGGCAAAAAGAATGAAAACAAAACAGATGCCACATTCGGATGGAAAAATCGACCCAGGGATGGGCAAAATGATTGAACTCGAGATCTTTGATTCAGATGAAGAATTTTGAGTCATAATTCTTCATCAGCATAGTAGACATAGCACAATATTTCCACATCTTGCCAATAGTCAGGGAAGTGGCATCAGAATTTTTATGGATGACATCTCCAAAAGTTTGCTAGAGCACTGAGGTGAACTGATTATGGGTGAATATGATGTTTCTAAGCCTTTGAAGATGCAGTCTACTACACAAGAGTTCGAAATCAAAAAGTTGTCATGTTTATGAAAAGCAGTGAATTTTATGATCTCCTGTTGGCTTCATTTCGGAGAAAATCTTCAAGCGTAGTCATTAGTAATGACTAATCTTAACTTTGTTCCAAGCCATTTTAGAGCTAAGATTAGAGTTATCGTTTGTCAAACAAAATTATCAAGAAAGTTCATACAGATTAACCTATTAGGCAAAACTCATTGACTCTTAAAGTCAAGTATTTTAGATGATTGTTCTATCAAAGTTTTTGTTACAATTAGCAATAGGATGTGGTCTATTCAACGTTTGGCCTTAAGGGCTACCTTGAGTCTTAACTTGAAAGTAATTGTAAAATAAATATAAACTCATTATATTCATGAAAGATTTAATAGTAGTTGAATTATTGCAAATCAAATATAAAATTAATATATCTTGTTTTGTATATTATTTTATATTATTTTTATATATAAATAATTTTTATTACAATATAAAATATAATTTAACAAATATAAACCCAATATATTGTGTTTTGTATATTGTTTAATATATTTTAAATAATATTTATATGCATAAATAATTTTTATTACAAAGTAAAATATAATTAAAATTAATAAAAGTACTTTTTATTTTTATATTACCAAATAGTTTACTGTATGAAACTCTTTCAAAAAAGCTGTTTATTTTATTGACAATTAAACAGTCAACTGATTAAAAAAAACTCATCTAAAAAAATATCTACTAATAAAAGCTTTAGTAATATAAATCCATCCAAACAGGTATTAAATCACGTTAGCCCAAAGTAACACAAATGGTGAAGATTAAGGAAACAATTTCGTTTAATGATATAATTAAAACGCTGTTGTTTCAACAAAATTAAATCCCTTAATCAATCTATTCCCTCTCAAACGCTTCAAGTTGTTCCCTTTGTTGAATCCCTATTTGCTTTCAGTTTATTCTCCAAACGTTATTAATAAGTTAAATGTCTTAAATTATATATTGTATAAAATCAAATAATAAACTTAATTCAAATAATTGTTAAGAGTTCTTGATATTAATAAAACTTCACTTTCTAATATTAGGAGGTTGAAAAATTAGGACAACTAAAATACAAGACTTTCATGCTTTGGAGCTATGAAGCATAAAAAAAGTCAGAAGTTCTACAATTATTTCATAAAACATACCAAATTTGGGTTGAACCTATTAAACCCGACTTTAAAGTTTAACCAACTGTTAAATTAAGTTTTATTCACTAAATTTAAATTATATTATATTCAAATTTAAATAGTAATTATATTTAAGATTTTAAATAAGTTGTGGGAGATTCAATCCCAAAACCTATAAATAACGTTATTAGGGATAATTACCGGCCTGACTTGACCTAATTCTTTAAAAATAAGATTTTGATAATAATATCATTTTTAAAATTTAAAAGTTAAAAAGAAAATTCATCTTACTAAAATGAGTTTAGCTCAATAGTTTTGAACCGGACGAGACTAGGGTGAACTTCCTTCATCATGATCATCATCATTACATTTATTCTGAAGTTTCGTAATAAAACAGAATCTGAAAAATTTTAATAGTATACAACCTTACCCTTATATAATAGAGAAGTTGTTTTCAGTACTCGCCAAGCGTATAAATATCTTATGTTAACTCATTGATTTGTTGCACATAACACTACGAGTTAACTCAATGACGTGTTTGTTAATTGCTAAGCATCTTGATTAAACAATAAGTTCCACCAAATGAACCTTGGTAGCTTTAAAGTCTAGATACATCCATTAGCTATGGCTGCAAAATCTGAGGATGATGACAAAAGAGCCAGAAATTTAATCACATGGGTGGTAAACGATGATGACATGGCACCAAACGCTGTCGTCTGGAGGATCTTCATTACCGGTAGAATCATTGGAAAGCATTAATACATGTCGGACAGAGAGGCTTTGAGTCCGAGGTTGAAGACACAAAGCCCGAGTTTGATGGGAGGTCAAAGCATTGAAAATTATGGTTCTTCTTCTTCTTCTTCCTGGTACTCTCGCTTTTGGTCCTCAGCTCGCAGAACTAAGCCTTTGACCTTTGCTTTTGACGAAGTCGTTGCCAGAGCTCCGTCCTCCGATGGGCTTGTTCGTCGCCTCAGCCTCCTCGATCTCATCTTTCTCGGTGTCGGAGCTTCCATCGGCGCCGGCATCTTCGTCGTTACCGGAACCGTTGCTCGCGACGCCGGACCCGGTTTGATCTCTGTTTTTGAGACTCATAAACGTTTATGGCCTAGAATTGTCGAACTTTTACTTTTTATTGCTACGAAAATTTCGTTGTACTGTTAACATTTTCAGGCGTTACAGGGCTTGAACTAAGTGGAAGTTCTCAACTTTAAATTAGCTATGCACTTATTTGAAATGGGTCGGTCGATTTCGAATGAACGTCTCTGTTTTTGGTGAAAATTGTGTTCATGGTTTCAATGTTGGCGACTGAATTTGGTATTTTGTGACATTAAAATGCAGGAGTGACAATTAGTTTCATTATCGCCGGAGTGTCATGCATGTTGAATGCACTGTGCTATGCAGAGCTGGCTTCTCGATTTCCTGCTGTTGTGGGGGGAGCATATTTGTATACTTATACAGCTTTTAATGAAATCATAGCTTTCCTTGTTTTTGGGCAGTTGATGCTTGATTACCACATTGGGGCAGCTAGTATAGCAAGAAGTTTGGCGAGTTATGTTGCCACACTTCTAGAGCTGTTTCCCCTTTTCAAAGATCACATCCCAAGCTGGCTCGGCCATGGCGGTGAAGAGTTCTTGGGAGGAACCCTTTCTATTAACATTCTAGCACCAATTCTCCTTACTCTTTTGACTATAGTTCTGTGTTGGGGTGTTGGAGAATCTTCTATTGCGAATGCATTCATGACCGTGACAAAGGTTCTCTATCCTACCTATGGCTTTCCAGTTTTCAATAGGGATAAGTAGACATGCACATATATACACAGATAAGGGACAATCAAATCTTCAAAGCATCAATAACTTATACCCTACTATGAGAAAAGTACTATGTTATTCTATGGTCTGCAGTTGCACCTTGTGCTCCTTATTGCGTTTTTTCACCCCTTCCTTTGTTCTGTTGCCATGGTTTTTGAGTTACTTCTTGATACTGAATCAAATGTTTTAAATTAGATATCATTCTTAACGTATGTGTCAACTAAAACTGCTAAGTTACTTGACTCCCCTGCAGATTATCATTGTTATCATTGTCATCTTCGTCGGGGTCTTTAAGGTTGATGTTTCAAATTGGACACCTTTTGCTCCACATGGTGTTAAATCCATATTGACTGGAGCTACTGTTGTATTTTTTGCTTATGTTGGATTTGATGCAGTTGCAAATTCTGCTGAAGAATCAAAGAGACCACAGGTATCTTGTATAGATTTAGGTGCTAATTGTATAGTTTTTCTAAATCTATTTACAATCTTTTTGAAGTAATATCAGTCATTGCTTACTGACTTAAAAACTGTAATATTATGGTATTCAGCGTGATTTACCGCTAGGCATCGTTGGAAGCCTTTCCGTTTGTATTGCCCTGTATATTGGAGTCTGTTTAGTAATCACTGGGATGGTACCCTACTATCTTCTTGGAGAAGATGCTCCTTTGGCTGAAGCTTTTACGGAAAAAGGCTTGAAGTTTGTGTCTGTTCTAATTAGCATAGGCGCTGTGGCGGGACTCACAACGACCCTTTTAGTTGGTCTCTATGTTCAGGTGAATAAGATTTATGTTGTTGCACAGTTGACTTGCTTCAAAACATCTTTGTATGAGTTTGTAACAAAAATTTTTTATGAGCAGTCTCGATTGTATCTGGGGCTTGGAAGGGACGGTTTACTACCTTCAATATTTGCTAAAGTGCACCCAATCCGCCACACTCCTATTCACTCTCAGGTCTGGGTTGGCATTGTCGCGGGCCTTATGGCAGGGCTGTTTAATGTACACGTGCTTTCCCACATTCTTTCTGTTGGTTCATTGGTATGTCATCCTATTCTCTCTATCAAAAACCCAAATATCTACTCCTGCTTAGATCATTTCTAAAATGGTTTAGGTTGCAGTAGCTGTGCTCAGTTTTGGCAGGAATGTTTGGTATTTCAAATGGCATGCTATGGGTGTGCCAACATGCGCTTGTGATATTGATAGAATCTTGTTGCCTGGTGTTGAGATTGTCCTCACAATTTAAAACTCACTATGGATCTTCGTCATGTTAAATCTTTTGCAGACAAGCTATTCCGTTGTTTCAGCATGTGTTGTAACTCTTCGCTGGAAGGATAAATCAGGGACTGAATTTTCGTCACGCTGGTTTCGCGCCTGGGATGAGGGTGTAATTTGTCTCATTGCAGTTGCCTTCTGTGGCTTCGGTGCTGGACTTATTTTCCGTTACAGTGTCTCATTTATTCTTCTAATTGTAGCATTTGTTTTAGCTATAATTGCCACTGCTGCTCTCTACCTTCGTCATGTAAGTCCTACTTATCCATGCATGGCATACAACTCCTTTGTGATTGCTTTAGATCTGCTATTCATATAAAGTTCTAATAAGGGTCAATCCAAGATCTTGATACGATGTTTTGTTTAGAAGTTTTAACTTGAAATTTGCACTTGATTGATTGTACTCTCTACAGGGATGCTGTCCCTTTTTTACAAATTCATAACTAATATTCTTCTTCATTCCCTCTTTCACCATTCTTTTTTCTCAGTCCTATGAAGATGCCAGAGGATTTGCTTGCCCTGGGGTTCCTGTTGTGCCAACCATTAGCATCTTCGTCAACATGTTTTTATTTGCTCAGGTGAGTTTTCTGGAATACCGGTTCCGTCTTTCCTATCACTAAGACATGCTAAAGTCAGCTGGTCAATCATGTTCCTTTTCCTGCTTCTCTTGTTAATCTTCTTTTTACAGTTGCACTATGAAGCATGGATACGATTTGTGATCCTCAGCATTATCATGGTTGGTGTATACGCATTATACGGGCAGCATCATGCCAAGCCGAATTCTAATGAGACAATTATTTATCAGAGAGCTCCTCAAGAAGCAACTCGATAGTTGGGATGCGACGGAATACCAATGATATCAGTAAAGCTTGGTGCTAAGGAATACCAGTGATATCAATAAAGCTTCGTGCTGAGGATTTATGTCCTGTATTTGTCACATGTATATATCTGTATCAATCACAATTGTTGTATGGTAGAAGATGATTCAGTAGTTCTGGACTGGAATCTATCAGTGTGTACATATAGTTAGTTTTTCCTTGAAAGCGACATAAATAGAGACCTTAAGAAAACCTAATCTTATTCATAAGAATTTGCCCGTACATCTCCTTGTGCAAGAACTTTACATCTCATTCAGGCTTATATAGAAAATGTTGCTACGATGGTTCTGTCACTGAACTTCCTTGCAATTTCATTCTCTAGTGGAATTGATGGATATGAAAACTATAAACTTACAATATCAACTTAATTGTTTATGCATTACAGGGAGTTAGCAGAATGCCAATAATACTTCAAAGGAGGAAAGGATGAATTACAATTTCAACTTCGTACCTAAGTTAAATGCATAATATCTTGTATCTGCGTAAACCTTTTGATCTTTCCAGGGATGCCACTTTTTGAAGCTTATTCTGCTATCTGAACTTGGCTATGAACTCACCAGCCTTTTTATCGATTTCATCAGATTCATTGATGTCTTGGTTGCGAGCCACAGCAACTTCATCTTTAAATTTACGAGTTTCAATCATGGTGTATGCCTCTGATTGCACAACGTTTTCATAACGTTCCATTTCTTTCTTCCTGTACTTTTTCAAATGATGGCTTTAGTGTGTGAAACTGAGCATCACGATTGTTCAGTTTGGTGCCTACTGCAAATTTATCAGGTTTTGCTTCTTCCATTTCATCTGTCCAAGTTTTCATAACCTTTTCTTCATCAATTGTTCTGCCAATTCGCTTCTTCAAACGATTTCTACTGTTTACATGAACTGTCGTTATCCTGTAACCCCGAGATCGTATTTCACAAGACATGAAGGACTATAAATCAAATATTATTATATTTGAATTAAATTAATAATTTATATTTCACAAGACATGAAGCATGGATACGATTTCTGATCTCAGAGAGCTCCTCAAGAAGCAACTCGATAGTTTGCACAGGACGGATATCAATAAAGCTTCGTACTGAGTATTTATGTCTTGTCACATGTATATATTTGCATCAATCACAGTTGTTGACAAGTAGAAGATGATTCAGTAGTTCTGGACTGTCAATCTATCAATCAGTGTGTACATATGGTTAGTGAAACTAACAGAAATAGAGACCTTTGAGAAAACCTAATCTTAATTCTCAAGAAGTTGCCCGCGCATCTCCCTGTGTAAGAACTCTACATCTCAGTCAGGCTTATATGGGAAATGTTGCTAAGATAGTTCTTTCACCAGGCGCTCTACAGGATACAGAATCGTTACTTTTGTGCCTCTAAACTTCCAATATCGTTCTCTAGTGGAGTTGATGGATAGGAAAATTATAAAACTTGCAATATCAACTTAAATATGCATTACAGGGAGTTAAAACGGAATGTCTATGATACTTTACAGGAGGAAAAGACGAATAGCAATTTCAACTTCATACCAAAGTTAATGCATGGTATCTTGTATTTCACCTGAAAGAGTTACTAGTTGTGCGTAAACCTTTTGATCCTTTCAGGGATTTCACTTTTTGACGCTTAATCTGCTCTCTGAACTTGGCTATGAACTCACCAGCCTTTTTATCGATCTCATCAGATTCATTGACGTCACCTTGGTTGCGAGCCACAGGAACTTCATCTTTAGATTTACGAGTTTCAATCCTGGTGTATTCCTCTGATTGCACACCAACATTTTCATCACATTCCATTCCTTTCTTGCTGTACTTTTCAAATGATGGCTTTAGTGTGCGAAACTGAGCATCACGATCCTTCAGTTTGGTGCCTACTGCAAATTTATCATGTTTTCCTTCTTCCATTTCATTTGTCCAAGTTTTCATCACCTTTTCTTCATCAATTGTTCTGCCAATTCGCTTCTTCAAACGATTTCTACCCTTTTCTTCAGCATTTTCTGCCTCTGCAGTAAATTTAATATCCTGGATTGTCCTAACAGATCTTCCTCTAGGTGAACTTTCAAGGGGTGATAAAGGTTTCTTATCCAATTTCAAAGTACCCAATGAGCCCTCTCTTATATTCCTAGCCAGGTTCTTCAACCTATCCTCTGCACTTTCTTTCACATCCTTCCTGAACAAAGAACCACTGCTATACCTCCTCAAATGAAATGCATTCAGTGTAGCCCCATTATTCAAAGTACTTCTTCCAGGTGACTGCGTGACAGGAGGATAAGATGCACGAAAACCTTTCTTTTTCCCCAATTCTTCTGCTTCAGAGTTGGCCAATTTAGAATTATCAGAATGAGAGGGACAGAGTCTTGTTGATAGGTATGAAACTGTATTAGCTTCAGACGACAAAGATGATTTCAACATTAATGACTGCGATTTTACAGCTTCAATTTGAGTTTCATCAACTGAGATAGGGCTAAAATCTGGAGGACAACTCGATGCAGAGCCTATTTCTTCTTTCATTTCCATACTTTCAGATCTCGAATCCCATGGGATTTGAGAAGGCGAAACAACAGTTTCATTAAACTTCTCCTCCAGGTTCATAGCACCCAAGTCACCGAAGATCTCCTTTTTATTGCTTGTTTTAGAGTTAGACTCTCTTTCTTCGCTAAATTCACCAAGGATCGAGTTTCTAACCCTGGATTTCAAACTTGTAACAGGCAATTCCTGCGGTTCACCACGTTCATCACGAGTATAGACCATGGATTCATCTCGAAAGTACTCAAAATTCCGAACTTCAGTCAGATTATTCTCAGTTTGCTCAAACGGAACTTGAAATCCAGCTTCAGAATTGAACGACTGTGTTTTTCCTTGTTCATCAGTAACATAGCTAAAATCACCAACACCAACCACAGACTCACTGCCCTGGTACTGAGCATACCGCGTTTGGTACATGTTTTTCTCATCATACCCACATGAATTTCCATCCCCATCTTCAAAAATAGACGAAACATGAAAAATCCTAGAAATATACGAAGACTGTGAATCTTCAATTGTGGGGTAGGTTTCATCATCCATTTCAGAATTACTTCTGCGACTAAACAAGCCATAGCACACAGCAACTCCAATAAGCAGTAAGTGAACAACCCCCCAGAACTTGGAGAGTATGGTCTCGAAAGGACCATGGGAAGGGAACAGTGGAATAGCAACGAGAAAGAGCATAAAAAAGAGAGACTTATAAAAAAAGTGAGCGAACAACTTGTTTTTACCCATTGATTGTGCCTCGATCGTCGAGTATAGCTCCTGGAAATGAAGACGAGGCTTGGAGTATTAGGAGGTGAAGCAAGGAAGACTTTGAAGGCAAGGAAGAAGAAAGAGTTAAAGAGGGGATAGTCGTTTGTAATTCGAAACAGTTATTATTCTGACCGTTTGAACTAAAAGACGAATATGTCTTTGTACTTTTGTCCATTCTTCCATTGAATGATCTGCAGGCGTGCCAGGGAATGGATAACCACCACAAGTCAATGAGCCTTTGGTTTAAGAAGAAAAAAGGGAAGCAGATTTGCTCGCGGTGCACAAGATCATTTTTTTTTTGGACATCTGCTTTTTTTTTAATTTTTTTTTTGGGTATAAATGAAAAAGGAGTACACAGTTTACAAAACAAGTCGGAGAAACAGATCTTAGGAGAGGATACTAAGGCACCCAGTAGGTGGAGAATCTAAGTAGATGATGTCAATGTCAGAGTGTCCAGCCTGAGTGGCGAGCTAGTCTGTGCTTCTATTACTCTCTCGGTTCACGTAACGATGAACAACAGTTCAGTTCCGATTGAAGAGTTCTAGGATACCCAAGACGATAGGATGGGTTGTCTGAGAACGGGTAGCTGAGGATGAGAGTGTCTGGTATACCCCCAGCGAGTTCACTTCCAGCTCAATCCGCCGAAAACCCAACCGCCAAGCTAGAGAGAGTCTAGTGTAGACATTCTAGAGTTCTGCGGATTGCGCAGCGCGCCATCCCAAATTTTGCATGAATCTTCCAAGTCAGTTACCTGCCCTATCGCGGATGAGCTCACCCGCTGTAGCTATGGATTGGGCACGATTGCAAGCATCATCGGTATTCAGTTTCACCCAACCGGACAACAGCCTGCTCCAGCCGATGAGTTGTTCTTGGTGGGAACGGAAGTTTGGACATCTGCTTTTAAACGCTCAATCTTATAGTAATGGGTATCTATGAATTGTTTACCTAAAACTAGTCTGTTGTTCATCAACTTGAATACTGAGAGAATAACAAATGAGCTGACTAACTTGCTACTTAGACATAATATTCTGATATTGATATCACATATTTTGATACTACATCTATCGGATCCCATATTAACATTAGACTTGAGTGAACTCTCTAAAATTCTGCAATCAAAGGTGAGCCCGTTCCAATATTATAGAAGAATCTACCACACCATTGCGGTTAATTCGTTGAATATAAGAGATATAAATTCAGCATATCTATCAGAAAGAGAATTAGTGTGACTACTCAAGCTTTTTTATCTATTCCAAATTTGGATTTTCTCGAGGGGCTCCCGATAATCACTATGAATTACATACACCAAGATATAAAAGGAATACTTTACCGTAGAACTTTACATTAGTAGAACGCGTTGAATAGAACGAAGTGTGTTTTATTTTATCTTTTATTCCTTATAACAAAAAAAGAAAAAAAAATAGTTTTACCTCCCTCGGTAAGGCCTTACGCGGAATTTAGTGGTATCAGTATCACCGCCCACTAATGTAGAATGGAGCTCGCAGGCAAGGGTCCAAAGTAGTGGGCCCACTTATTGACGCAGGTTTAGTGTGAGGTATATTTAGAATTTAATTTCACCTCTTTTATAAAAAAAATAAATATAAGTACTTGAAAGTTGTATCTAGAACTCTCTCGTTACTTCTGTTTATGCAGGGGATGAGTCTCGCATTTAATTTTAAGTCAAACAATAACTTTTTGTTTAGCAATCAGCCGATTGTATTAATTATTAGTTGATTCTATTAACTATTAAATAATAACTGATTTTATCAACTGATTTGATTAACAGATTATACTAACTGTTTTTTAAAAATATTTAGTAAAATTAGCTATTTAATATTAGTTGTTTATGTATATAATAACTTATGATGACATAAATTTTAAAAAAATTATAAAAGTATAAATATTATATATCTTAATATTTCGTTGAATATTTTTATAGAAATTTAGATTTTAAATATTTAATTCTACAAAAATTAAGTTTATAATTATAATAAAAAATAAAGAACATATAATAATAACAACAACAACAATAATAATAATAATAATCATCATCATCATCGTGATAATAATGATACATCCAAACATAAAATATAATTATAATTAGGCATAAATTGACTTGCATAGATTAATTAACGTATAATTTTGTTTATTTAAGAAGGTATAATTAATTTTTCACTATGACATATTTAGCTAAAAATGAAAAAATTCCTCAAGCTTTTCTAAATTCAACTTTTTAATATACATTAGTTAGCTTTTTATGTTGTTACCAAACACAACTTTCACCTGTTTGAAATAATCAAAAAGTTGAAAGGTATGAATCAGCTAATTTTTAGCTGATTCAATGGTCACCAAACGCAGCCTATAAAAGAGCTTATAACAGAACGTTTCCTTCCTAATATCCTTATTCCAACAATTCTTAGGCTAAAGCTTTCACTGAAAAGGGTTTGAAGTATGTGTTTGTTCTAATTAGCATAGGTGTTGTCATAACACCTATGTCATAGCATAGGTGTTATGACAAAAATAGATGGTCTAGTACCTCTTTAGTTTTTTTAAAACTTATTTTATTAACCATTAGCTTGCTCCATGTAACTGCTATATATGATAATTCGAGCAAGCCACTTCGAAGGTGAACTTTTAAATAGGGCTAGCATGAAATTGATAGGTGGTGTTATTCACTTATTTCAATCTTTTATGAAATTGAAGAAGGTAAGGAGTTTCATGTTTGTACTTCATACATAAATGATATTTAAAATAATATTATATTAAAAGAAGTTTATTTTAAGCAAATAATATATACTTTCTTGCTATTATAAGCGTAGGCTACAAAAATGACAAGAGAAAAACTTTTTGGGTTATAAAAAATTCTCATGGAAAGACTCGGGAATGAAAGATTTGAAACAATAATGAGATAATAGAATTTACTAAATTCAAAACATTCCTTATTTCTTAGTTATTTAAGTATTTTTTTAGAAAAATTGAAAATAATTACAAAAATTATTTGTGATTTTGTTAACAATACAAGTGTTTTGCAAAATAAAATTTTTACAATTTATATAAAAAAACTCAATAAGAGGAAGAAGCCCAAAGAACCGAAGAGAAGCCCAACAAGCCTAAGAAGAAGTGTAATAACAACTCAACTTTGGGCTGTTTTAGCAAAAACCAAGCTCATGTTGTCTTCTCCGATAAATGGATTCTAGCCCACAAGTACATCATCTGAAACGCCGTCGTTTCTGAGGAAGAAAACCTTAGACCTCGTACAGGAGAAGTGTTTGGGGAGAGAGTGAGGGAGATCAAAAAATGGCAGGAGCAGAGGATTTTGTAGAAGCAGATAATGCAGAGGCCATAATAACCAGAATCGAACACAAATCTCGTAAGATCGAAAGCTTACTGAAACAGTAAGATTAAATCTTTACTCTTGTCATCACCAATGTCTCTTTCATTTTCTCGCAAACGTCTTAAATTGAGTCGAAATCTCTTTCTCAGGTCCAAACCCGTGGAAGCCCTCAAAACTGCTCTTGAAGGTTCGCCGCCCAAGACCCGAGACGAGCGTTGCAAGGTTCTAGTAGTTACCAATTTTGAATATGCAAACAGAATTGCGTTTCTTCTTGGTTCTGTCTCTGTTTTGATGCAATTTTGTTGTGTTTTTTTTATTTTCAATTGTTAAGTTGTGAAGATGAGAAATTGGGTCGAATTTTGTTGTGGGTTTCTCGATTCTTTGCAGTCTGCGAATTGGATAGCGGTGCATAGAGCAATCATGGCGATAAAAGATGTGGATGGAATGTTCTCTACTTTGGATCCTGAGTACTATGATGTTCTCATGAAGTTAGTATCTCTTCTTTGTTTTCTCAAGTTTGGCTTATATCAATGGGTGAAAGCTGCTGGGTTCAGCATTGTTGAAAATTTTCAAAGTATACCAATCAAATATTAGTAAATTCCATTTAAACTAATAATTTAGCATATGCTTGCTTGATTTATGTGACCTGTTCATATTATGACCATAAGATTCACTGTTATATTTTAACAAAAATTTAGGAAAAAAGAATTTTAAAAAATTAAAAATTATAAAATGACTCGAGATTTAAATTATAGAGAAATTTGTGTCTTTCACCTGATATCTATTGAGCATTTATTGTAGCTGGAATCAATGTCTTTGCTCTGTTTTTTCTTAACCTTATTCATGGCAGATCATTGTAGATGCAGTTTGGATCTCCATTGTTCTGTTTCTTTGACATTATTGGTATTGTGTGTTATAGCTTACTTTACTTTGGCAAGGATACGTGTGATTAGGATCTCATCATTCTTGATCTTCAGGATTTTGTAAGCCTTCGACTCTATTAGGATTGGTATATCATTAATGTTATATCGTTGTTGCCGTATGCACATATAAATTGACGATGCTTGTTCATAGAAGTTGTTAATGCACAGGTGAATATATAAGTACGGCATATTTTAAGTTTAAGCACCACTATTAAAGCTGTTATCTTTATGTTTATCTTTCACTTTCTTTCCTGGAGTGTTCAGTTAGAATAGTGCATTTGCTAGTTGATTTGCAAAATATGTAATTGTAGAAAGTTTTAAGACGTGTGATGATCCACAGGTACTTGTACAGGGGTTTGTCCACAGGCGACCGACCAACGTGCGACCAGTGCCTCAGGATACACGAGAAATTGACAGAGAAAGCTGGTTTGGGTTGTATACTTCGGACGCTTGCAGACACCGTCAATACCGTTTGACGTGGTTCAACCATTTTGCTCATAGCTATTGCAGTCACCATCTTCCTGGCTTTCACTTGATTTGTTTCTTGACTTGTTCTTGTTATCCTCGTACATTAAGACGAACATGTCCATTAGATAATACGAAGTTCTCTTTCCTGAAACCATTGGACTTTTACGTCCAGGTAGGATTTCCTTTTCAGGAATCATGATCATTTAGACTGAATACTCTGAAACCATTAGAACATGTACGTTAGATAGTATAAAGTTCTTTCTGAAATCCTGAAACTATTAGACTTTTATTTCCAGGTGGGGTTTCCTTTTCAGGATAAGATATCATGATCATCTTTTAGATTGCACACTCCTGAGTCCATTAGATAAAGCGAAATTCTTTCCTAGATCCTGAAACCATTAGACTTTTACTTTCAGGTGGGGTTTCCTTTTCAGGAAAAGAGATCATCGTCACTCTTTTAAATTGCATGCTTCTGAAACCATTAGCCCTTACCTTCAGGTGGGGTTTTCACTTTTTAAGGACAAGAGATAATGGACAATCTTTTAGGTTGCATACTCTCGAGCTTTTTCTGATGTGATAGAACTGCTGACTGTTTCAGTTTAATCATCCATCAAAAGCCACTCAGTATTACTCATCTGGCACCCCAAGGATTTGTTACAGACTGAAACATATATCGAGGTTGATGCGATTTCGTATTTAATGATATAGAAGGGAATCATCTTCTTTTTGTAATATTAAGCGTAAATCTCAAGGACCAATGTATGGTTGTCTCTCAAAATCTCGACACACAAATGTCCATCTTCAATCATCTGGCAATTGACAAGCTAATCTTTAATTTTATTTATAATGAACATAGTAAATTAATGTAGAAAAGAAGATTAATATCTCTGGTTGGAAAAATTAATCGGTTCTTCATTTTCACAAGCATCACACCTACTTTGTATTCTCTTGTCCTAAAACATCATTCCCTAGTTCTTACACGCCCTTCTTCTCATGAATCTAAATCTCATCCTAACCCTGCACAAAACCACGCATTTCCGATTTGTCTGATGTCCTAATCCAGAGTTCTTCCATATTTACTCACATGGGAGAGGTGAATGCAAAGGCGGGTGACGGCGGATCCAAGGGTTGGTGGACATTCGCCGCCGTTGTTGTTTTGAAGACGAGGACGAGGATGACATAGCGACACGCTCGCATGAAGGGCACATTGTTAGTGTTGTCGGAGGATTCATGTGCATGCTGTGTTGCGGAGACAGTTTCAGGGCTCTAAGTTCTTGCACATCCTTCTGTAACCTCCTGTTCTCTTCTGTCAGGTTCTCGCAACATCTCTTCAGGTACTCACAATCAACTTCTGTCTGCTTCAGTTTTGTCCTGACAAGAGACCAAACATTCCCCAAGTGAGAAATTGCAGAGAAAACTGAGGCTTTCCAAATGTCGACAACGCCCCCGTTGAAGAAGGTCAATATCTTACCTTGCCCTCCTGTTCTGAAACCACACCTCCACTTGTCGGGGCCTGAGATTCAACTGCTTGGCTAACGCCAGCTTTTCCTTCTGCAGCCACAATAACGAATCCCACCATTAACATGACCTTATAAGAATCTAGTCGTGCCTGAAACGAAGATAACGAAGACGTCACTCACCGGATTGAGAGTATTTTGTTCCTTGAAGGTCTCTTCAAGAACCAAAGACTGTTCCTTTGACAGCCTCAACTTCTTCCTCGATGCGGCGGCGGCGTCCTCGTCGTCGCTGCCTCGAGAGCTGGAGGCTCTCTCGGCTTCGTTCTCGTTGCCGATTGGTTCTCTTTCGCTTCTCTTTCCGCTTATACTTGAAATCGCACTATTCAGCGAAGAGGCACCTGCTTCTTCCTCCACAGATGGTGCTATGTTCATGTCGATTCCTCGCTTAAATGGTCTCGTCTCGGAGTTCTCATCTACATGACGTTCAACAAGTGTTAAAAGCAAAGGAGAATAAGACCTGAAAGAGGCGTAATGATCCCAATTATCATCACAGAAAGAGAGTTTTTACCAGCAGACCTAAACACGTCATTCCAGGAGCTCCTGTGGTTATTGTTCTGTTGTGCTTGTGAACAACTCAAGCTCAAGCTAAGTCCCAAACCATCATCTTTCTCTCCCATCTTCTTCTGCTTCTCTCTAGCCAAAATCTCCCCAGAGTCACCAACAAAACCAATCGATTACACTCTCCTTTTCGCCCCCTGATATATTCTCTCCACTGTTTGGTTTCTGAGAAAAGCAAAATGTAAAGGTGTTTTGCAGCCTTTTGGCTTTCGCAGGAGGGTGAAAAGATGGGACTAGTCCTCCGTGATAAAGATCACAGAGATAGATAGAAAGTAGAGAGACTGATAGGTGGTTATAGATTCAATACACCTCCATAGCCATAAATACACACAATAAAGAAGATAGGTAGATAGATAGAGTTAAAACTCCATTGAAACGGAGTTTCCATAATAGTTAGGAACCTTTTTAACGAGGGTTTAGTCTTCCGTTCTGGTTTCTAATTAACTTCGCTTCAAAAGCTACTCTCTCACGTGGTTGACTATTGACTGGGGCATTCAAGTCCACTGTCCCGAGTCCCACGCTCTATGTGTTTCACGCGCTCAATGTCATCATAACACCCTTGACTATATAATTCGGCATGGGAATTTTTGGTAAACAGAAATAAAAGATACGCACGTGAGTATATTTGAATTGAATGTGATAATAATGATAAAGATGAAGAAAATGATACAAAATAATACTTAATTAAATTAATATTTTATTTTTCAGTAAATAAAAAAGTCAATTTTTATTCATATTTTTAATTATTTGATTTTATTTAACTTTTGTTATGCAAAAAATTTATGATAAATGAATAGTAGTTAAAATTTTTATTTTATTAGTTAAAATTTTTATTTTTTTGTTTCCTACGAGGTGTTAATTATGGGAAGACATTTTTAAGCTATCTACACCCAGACTAATCCCTACTCGAGTTAGATAAGTTCTTTGTAAGAGACAAAATTTTGACTTCAAGCTTTTAAATAATTACATACATAAAAACAGTTGGAATCTATGACTTTCTTTAAGCTAAAAGAGTCTTATTATCTTGGGGTTAAAATTTTCAATTTTTTAAATATTACTATTTACTAATTCCACGCCTCGCATGATATATGAAGAGAGTGAGAGGCGCGTGGTGGCCAGCACTGGGCTGATTGGTCAAACAAAGACTCGAAAGATTGGCGAGTTACGTGTTGAAGAGGCTACGTTACAACGTAGAGGACGTATAGTACGGATAATCATTAGGTGGGTCGTAGAATGCATGAGTTACGTGTCAGGGGACACATGCAATAAGCATTCAATAGCCTACTGTTCCTTCTTTCAATTTTCCGATGCCTTTCATTTACTTGCTTTTAGTAACGAGGATAATTTAATGTCTCAATTTTCAATGCATTCATTAGATATATTAAATATATTGATAGATATAGTGCTACTTTTTATTTTTATTTAAAATAAGTGTCATTTTATAAAAATTTTAATTATTTAAAATAAATATTGTTTACAATTTTTCATGCATGTTTATAATTTTATTTTTAAAATTACTCTTTTATTTTTCTCATATCTTAATTATACATATTATATTTTCAAGACAATTCATATTAAATATTTCATTAACTTTCTTAATAAGTGTGCATCTTTCTAAAGAGAAACTTATTTTAAATAAGAGAAGATATATAGTATAAAATAATATTACAAATTAATATGAGGAGTAAGAAATTAAAGAGAGAGGTCGCCTCTCAGCCACGAGGAAGGAGGCGAGGGAGTGAAATCACGTGAGGAGATGAGGCTAAGCAGGGAAGAAGTCTCAGACATCACGTGCACATGAAACTGTTCGTACACGTGCCACTTGCCATTATTGCCAAACGCGAGGACACGTGGCTTTAGGACTCTTTGTTCTATCAGGACTTCTAAGAACACGTGTCGTCTTGTTCCTCTCTTACGGGACAAATAAATTTGTCAAATTCTTTTTTTTTGTATAACCATTTTAATATTTTATATTGAAACTTCCATAATCTGTTGAAGAATTTGGACTCACCAATGGAACTAGAGTTGGCGCCTGGGTGATTTACATAGATTATGGTTGCATATATACATATACAATGCGGTAAAAGATATAAACTTTTCAAAATAATTATTTTAATTATTAATTCAAATAGCATTTAATTTATAGGGTGTTTGAAAACCTTCAAATTAAATTAATTAACTTTAATTACATTAATAAGATTGAATTGAATTCAATTTACACTATTTGGAACAAACTTAGTAATATTATAATTGAATTCAATTGCACGATTTAGAAAACAATCAAAATGAATTCAATTATTTTATATGACATTTTTATCCTTGACTAAAAATAATCTTATTAAATAATCAGCATTCACACTTACATAGAGCAAGTTATAAACATCGATTTTATTATAAGTAATATTACAAAAAAAAGTTTACTATTAAAATGAAAAGAAAAAATTGATTGCAATTGACATTAGGATAGACCGAGCTATGAAGACAAGGAAAGGAAAAACCTGAATATGACGAGAGGTGCTGATTCGTGAAGACGGTATTGTTATTTTGTTTTTTTATAGGAGGGGTTGTTTGAGGTGAGAGGGGCTACTTGAGGTGATATGGTAAGGTTAGATGAGTATTATTGGAAAGATATTTTCAACGTTTGAAAGAGGAATTGAAGTCCCAATTCATAATTCAATTTTAATGCTTTTTCAGGTGAATTCAATTTACAAAAGATGATGGGATTCAATTTATGTATAAATTGAACTTATCTCTTTTTTTTTTTCTATTTTCAAACACTTGAATTGAATTCAATTAATACCATTCTAAACACCTTGTCAGTGAAATAAAGTTTAAAAGTTGAATTAAATTATTATATTAGTGATATTTGATTAATATTAACAATTAATCTATGTTAATATTATGTATAAATACAACTTACATTTTTTATTTTTAATTGTTTGGTTATCGAGTATAGATAAGATAGATGACAAAATTATAACGAATCTTAAATAATCCTTTGAGTTGTAGGTAAATGCGGTAATAAAAAATTAGAAATAAGAGATAAAATATTATTAAAATATTATCATGTTGTTATCAAAATATTGATCATTATCAAAATATTATCATTAAAATTATCTTTTATATTAATTTCTTTAATAATTATTTTATTTTGTTTTATTGATAATTTTATTCTTGTTGTTAAAATCATTCATAATTATTTATAAATTAATAATTTTACATTAATTATATATAAAATATTATAATATACATTATTAAATTTTTAATTATATATAAAGTATTATAATTAACTATGTAAAAATATATACAATAATTAAATATAAGTAAAAAAAATCAAGTATTTCTCTAGTATGTAACCATCCTTTTTTTTTTACGAAAAAAGAGCAGTAAAGAAGAGGCAAAACTAAACCCAAAGCCAACAGGCTTACCCAATACACCCAAGCCTAGACCTCCTCTGAACTAGCTCTAGAAGAAGTAACATCAGAAGCAATAACAGAAGAGCGATCCGCATGTAATAGAGATACCCTTGTCAAAGAATAAGCGGCTCTATTTGCTGGGACCCGATCCGGGAACCGGATCCCAATTGAAACGAAAGCGAAGACGAAGCGAATGCGAAATTCGAAAGAAGCGAA
>JANZLD010000004.1:1377924-1391062 GCA_026413575.1 Erythroxylum carthagenense
GTTCAAATGTTCAATGGTGGAGAGTGGCGAAAGGTCTTTAAACTCTTCAGAAACCCTAGGATTTGCAGAGAAGGTCCACAACGTTGGAATCTCTCTGTACCATGATTTCCCGCCATTTCACCTCTCTCCCGAAGCTTCCATCTCTCTCGAAAATCCCTTCCAAGTACAAATCACGAGCTGTGAAAGAGGCGCAGGAAGTGCTCACGGACTACCTTCATCTAACGAGATTAGTGCCTTTTACTTACGCCGAGAACATAAGCAAGTACTCGATTATCTCGCTTTCTAACCTCATCGCCAATTTGAACAGCGATGTTGGTTTCAAGGTGTCGGATTTCCCCAAGTCGTTCCAGAAGTTCCTAAGGTACCATCCCATTAACGAATTCGAGTTCTTTTACGAAAGCATCGGCATTGATTACAATGAGGTTCATGGGTTTTTGCCCAAAAACAAGTTTTTCTTTTCTGAGGATGTGGCTCCTTTGAATGCTTCTTATACGCTTTCTGCTTTTGGGTTTCCATGGAACAAGTTGGGCAATTTGTGCAGAGAGGAAACTTCTGTTTTTGGAGAGGGTTCGAAGGATTTAACGTCTAGACTTTCTGATTTTTTGATTTATGGATTTTCTAAGGTTCAAGTGATTGGTATTTGTCTGACTTTTCCTTATTTGTTGAATGGTAAATTTGATGGGGAAAATGAGGCTTTGCTCGATGATTTGAGAGTTCTGCTTTTAGATTTTAATTTACGGAGTTATGTGGAGGAAAATGTGGATGCGTGGTTTGAGACTTGTAAGAAGATTCGGGTTTTTTATGATTTGGGTTGTGAGAAGGGAAAAATGGGAGAGTTAATGGGAAGAAACAAGAGAATTTTTGTTGATTACTCCATAGAAGAAATTGTCCAAAAAGCAAACTTTTTTTGTAGGTTTGATGTTTCAAAGGAGAATGCTTGTCTATTACTGTTACAGAGACCTGAGATATTCAATTTTGATTTGGACAAGAAGGTGATATCAGTTCAAGGTTTACTAAGACATTTTGGATTGAGTGATGAAGAGTTGGAATCTGTTTCTCGAAAGTATTCCCATATAATGGGAAGAAATAAAATGGCGAATTTACCTCATGTGATGAGAGCTTTGGACCTGCACTTGTGGTTTTTCAATGAAATCAAGAAAGGAAATCATCCACTGTTAGCTAGTTATTCCATGAGTGATTCTAATGATGACATTGATGAAGAGTATAGAGCTTATTTAGAAATAATCCGAGCATCTAGAACTCCTGTCCACACGAGGAATAAGCTTGACTTTGTGCATGGAATAGGATTTGCAGAGAATGCTTTATGTGTGAAGATCTTTGTTCACTTGCATGGCACTAGTACGGAATTGCAGGAACGATTTGATTGTCTTCTCGATGCTGGGATTAGTTTCTCAAACGTTTGTAGTATGATCAATAGAGCACCGAAAATCATGAACCAAAGCCCGGAAATGATATTTGACAAGGTGAACTACCTGTGCTGTGAGATGGGTGGCTCTTTGCATGATCTTGTTGCTTTTCCTGCATTTTTGTGTTTTGACTTAGAAAAACGCATAAAACCTCGACATAGATTCCAAAAGTTGGTTATGGAAAAGGGTTTGTGTACAATTAAGTACTCCGTTGCAAGCATTGTTGCAACCAGTGAAAAATGCTTCCTAGCTCGCGCACATGGAATGTGTCCAGCTGCTCTTAAACATTATTTTGAGTGTTTGTTGCCAAGAAGCCTAGCTAATAATGAAGTATCATAGATTTGCAGTTGATGTAGTGTCTCTGGTTTTGATTGGTAATCCAGCTCCAAAAGTGGCTTATACTATTTCACAGGATGATTCATCCCAAGTGTAAATTTTCCCCCCGAATTGCTTCCAAAAGCATGCTATTCAGTTATGCTGATCATGGTATCAGCCCTTATATTCGGTACTAGATTGGGTTTATTCATTGAGGTGCTTCCACAGCATTTACATGCTCCATAAATCTTTACTCGGCCTTGGTGATCTGTATTGGTTATGAACATCGTAATTTTTACTCTGGAATGAGGACACTGCTCCTAAGATCTCTGGTGGTATATATCACTGTTCAGACTGATAATGTAGTCTAAAAGTTTCAAATGTATCTATTGGCTAATTGTCAGTATTTAAGAGCTGTTTGATTCATCTGGTATTCTGGTTATAAGGAATCTGAAATTTGGGAGGCTTCTCAAATTCAGCCGGCATGGTTTGGAGCAACTAACATGGATACATCGACCTTGTTCTTGAATGCCAGCATGAGCTTAAAAACATACGTTTCCTGACTCGCTTCACCCCCGGATCCTTGTTTCTTGGTGAAATTTGCATTCAGGCATTGTAGGTTGATGAATGAGAATATTTATTGTTCATTTTTCCAGATCTTCGACTAACAGAATGCATTCATGGATGTGGGAAGTTGAAGGAGGAGTGCCTGAAATCAAGAAGAGCACTTCAGATCACCTTCTCTCGAACTTACGATTTTTGTTTCCCTTCACTGCTGCTCAGTGGTCACTCTGAAACAAAAGCCAGAGATGAACCAATATGCAAGTAGTGTCCACCTTTGTATTTATGGTAAATCCCCTGTTCTCAAAGTAAATAGATCTTCAATGAATGATATTTAGGAATAATAATTTAGTTTAGAATTAATTAAATTTTGTCTAAATATTTTATTGTAATATTAAAGATATATTTTATTAATTTTTTATATTTCTAAAAATTATTATTTTGTTCACTAATAAATTTAAAAATTAAAAAAAAATGAAAAATTTAAAAATTTATATATGTACGTTTTTCTAATCAAGGATTTCGGTTTTTAAAAGTTATAATTATATTTAATGGTCAATTAATAATAATTTTTTTAATACTATAATTTTATTAAACAAATCAGTGAATTGATTAATATAAATGTTTTCATCATACTTGTCACCAGAGCAGATATTGCGTGTCAGACTCTATTGCAAGCCAAGTCATCATTGACTTTCTAAACATAGTAAATATAGAAAACACACAAGGGCAATATGGACCAGAGAAAGTGGAAAGTGAAGACTTTCTTTAGTTACCTTCCAATAGGAAAAAAAGCATCACCTGTGTGTAACCGCTTCTCTTTTGTTCTCTCAATTCTCGAGTCTCCTATGGTGTTTCCTTCTATTTCAGAGACCCAAAGGCAATCAAATCCTAGTACTGAACACTTGGCAATGAATCCTCCGACCACCGTGAAACCTCCTCATCAGCCACTCCACAATTTCACTTTTCAAGGTCTCAATTGGTCTAAGAACAACTCCGGCAACCACCACCGCGTTCGTAAGCACTTAGGCGAGTCTTCCCACCAGTCTACTGCTAAGGAATTGGGTGTTGATCGGAAGAATGAGGGATTGGAGATGAAATCTGTTGATGGGCAGGTTGACAAGAAGTCGAAGCTGTTCATTTGGCTTGGTGCGAAGAGGAACGGTGACGGTGAAGCAGCTTCTGATGAAAATAAGAATTGGAATGTGGAAGGTTCGGCAGCAGCGGAGCATAAGGTGTGGAATCTGCGGCCTAGAGGGCTAGTTACTAAGAAGTCTAGTGCTGATGCGAATGCGAGTAGAGGTGCGAGGAGGAGCGCCAAGAAGAGAGTTAGTCGTGGTGGAGGAGCAGAGATGAATGTTAGGGTTGAGAGAAATGATGGGTCTGAGTTGGGCGGTGATGGTGCGAAGGTGTCTGAGAATAAAAACGAGAAGGGAAAAGGGAAAGTGAAGACTGTGTACTTCTCGATTTCGCTTACCAAACAGGAGATTGCTGAGGATATCTATTCTTTGACTGGGTCAAAGCCCTCCAGGAAACCTAAGAAGAGGATTAAGCTTGTGCAGAAGCAGCTTGATGTAAGACCCAAAGTTCCAAACTTTTTATTTAGGAGTTCGTAGATGTTGGGTTTTTGCACTGGTGGCTGACGAATTGACTGTCTTTATGGTGTTTTTGCAGTGTTTATTTCCTGGGATGTGGTTATCTTCAGCCACTTCTGATACATACAAGGTTCACGAGTCTCATCATAAGGAAAGAAAAGGTTTGATTTTGGTATATCGAACTTTTATTGCTACATTTAGTTGCTAATTAGATCAATGATGCCAATAGAGAAGTGTAGCTAACGGTTTTTGGGAGTACGTGAATTCCAACTGAATTGCATTTTGGACATATTTGTGATATTTACACTTGCATTTTGTTTATTTAATTATGGGCTGATCTCGTTTGGTGCTTATTGCCAGGGTTGAGGATATAACGTTGCTATTTCGTAGTGTTAACAGCTATCTGAAGTGATTTGGGAGCTTGGATGTGGATGACTCGGGAGCTTGACATCAACTGATTGTTAAGTCATGAACCTGTAGGATGAAAGGGTAAAAATGAAATTTGTTTTAATTCCTTCTTTGTTTTCAGCAAGGACCTTGATCAAACTGTGGAAGGTTAATGTTAGTCCCTGTTTATGTGTAGCCGCAAATGTAAATTGGAAAACTGTCTGTTTAATGAGTAGATGTTTAATAACTTGAATGCTTCTCTGTCAGCAAGAGCTTCCCTAGAATTTTGGTTTATGCTTATTGATTCATTGCTTTATATCAGCTTAACAGTGTCTTTGGATTTAAATAGTTTGCATAATAATCTTGTAATATATATTGTTATATCTGCACTGGTTATTTTCTCAAAGCTGTAGGTACTACAGCCGCGACATTTTTCTTCTCGTAATCAATTTGAGGAAAATGCAATTTGTATCATGAGTCAAGTACTCCAGTTGCTTGTATTATTTGAAGAGTGAAGGAAGCGTGCATGTAACTGTCGCTTACTAAGTATATCTTTGTATTTATCTTTAGTTATCTGCATGATGCATTCACACCTTTCTCGTTTTTTAAAGTGGACATGGCATCAGTCTTAATGGTAAGGCAGGTGCCTGAAGTACATTTGTCATCTGCAGACATGTAGGCTTCGTTAGTGAGCATGGCCTACTTGTCAGGCCCAACAGGCTGTAAAATTTGCTGGAATCCATGCAGATAATGAATGTTCCCTCGGTTGCATTCAAATTTTACATTGTGATTATTTCCCTCTCTATATTGACATTTATTAGGATCAAGCAAGGTTATTTTAGGTTTGTTGTCTTGGCTTTCTGTTACTTGAAGAACAAATGAACTGTCTTTATTTGTTGTTTGTTGACAACTGCACGGGCTTCTCTTTTTCAAAATTGATTGTTTTTGCTGAGCTTTTGTTGCATGCTATTTCATGATAGATTGTTGCTCATCAGCTTAAGGGACTGAAATATCTTTCTGAAGCCAGATAATTTTTGTACAGTCATAATTGGCTTGCGTGTTTTATATTTAAGTTATTTGATTTCCTTCTTTTGCTGAGGGTACATTTAATGGAGCTAATTGAAGGTTTTCATTCCCTTGACTAGCTGGAAATTTTCATGACTAGTGGGATGTCTTCGTATTACAGTATTTGAGATATCAATTATCTAAAGCATGACTGTTGAAGAACTGCATAAATTTATAGTTAGTTAATGACATAAGTTATGCACATTTAGTTTGCATGAATCTCTAGGTAGTTAACTGCAAGAATCACTAATATGAAGAGTTCCACTCTATAGAGTTGGGTATTTATTGTGAGCTAACCTCTTTACTATGACAATTCAAGTTATCACACATACGATGGAATATTGGATCTTATGAAAGATTTATGCCTCACCTTTGGCACAGCTAGCGATGTAATCCATGTAGAAAAATCATTCAAATTTGCTACTGCTCAGTTACTTGTATGGTAAAAGTGTGATTCTAGTAAAAGCAACTTGTAAGCAACCAAATTAATTTCTAGGCACCTATTGATCTTACATTTACCAATTTTTATATGTGCAACTTGTAGAAAAATATCAAGAAGTACTTTTAACATTAAACTTGCTAAGAACAGAAAATTTTGATATAAGCTGCCGTCATCTAATATAAGTATAAAATGTAGCTTCAGAGCCTTTTCTTCTTCTCACACTGGTAGATGAAATATATCATCCCATTTGAAATGGAATTGGCATAATAAAAATCAGTTTTGTGGACCCCATTTTTGTTGACTGGCTAGGTTCTGTTGACACTTGTATGTCCATTTTGTTACCTTACTGGCAGAATTATATGTATACAATCGAGTTTGTTATATTTTTTTATTTGGGTCATGGAAGTGGCATTATCCAGCATCCCTATCCTTTTATTTTAGATATGTAGGAACGTGTTGTCATGAGCAAGCTCGTTGTAATCGAAAGTAGAAAGGAAACTGTATATTCCAAAAACTATGTTGACTAAAATAGCATTCCTACTGTTTTTTGCCTCTCTTTCCTTATATCTGAGACATTTGATGATGTTTTGTCGTCAGCAAGCTTGTTTTTGTTGAAAATGCAAAAGGTAACAAGTGTTCCAAATTTATGTTGGCTAAATCACAATATGGAATGTAGTGTTGAAGTAATAGATGATTGTGAAATGGGTATTGAATTGATCGAGGTACAGAGCAATAATCATACGTAAGCACTCGCCAATGTCATGCCCTTTTAAATTGTTTATGTTAACTACTACTTCCAGATTACAAATATTTGACCAACCTTTGACAAGTTGATTACTGGACAGGAAATGACAGAAATACAGTAATTTGACAGATAATGAGTGAACAATACCTGTTGCAGGCATACTCCTTATAACTTCTGGGTTTACATAATGAGACTTCCCTAAAACAATTGGTGAAATGATTGTTGCCATTTGTAGTATGAAAGAAAGTGATTTCTTAGAAACATCCAAATTCTTTATATTTCAAGTGTGTCCGCATGTCATTTTTCAGCAGGAACAACAACAAAATAAACTGGAGTATTGGAGCCTAGTGCTTATCTTTTATTAAACCTAGATTAGTGATATATCTGATATTCACCTCATAACGTGATTGATTAGTTAATTAAGGTATTTACTTTTATTCAGAGTCTGGTATGCATTTTTGTTACTGATGATTGGATTACCTACGTGCTAAGCAGCACAAGTAGCTCTATGTTTCTTTTTTCGTTTCTTTTTCCACTGTGGCTGCTGGGGGTGGGCTTGCTGAGGATAATGTCATTGCTTACTGTTTTGTGAGCTTCATTTTGGTTTTTGTTGTTGAGGTAGGTATTTACGGTAATCTGTTAGGCATATGATTCTGTTGGTGGAGGAAATTCAGGTTATGATCATCCTTATTACTTTGTTAGAGAAGAGAGGAATTTGAAAGTGATTATTGTTGTATTGTCACACAGAGCTCTGGGCCAGCAATGCCACTAAGAGGAAAGAAACTGCTTTAGCTCGTTCTGTCATGTGAAGTGCATTTGCTTCCTGCACTGAAAGGATATATTTCAGGGGTATTGCTCAGGTCGGAACTGATTGAAAATTCATGGAGCCTGTACTGCTTGTTGCAGAAAGTATTACGTATCTGAATTTCTGCGGTGCATTCAATTCTCAGACTTACCCCTTGTGAAGGTTTGGATCCCGACATGAATGCGGATAATACAAGGATCTGAGGACTGTCTGCCCCTTTCTTCAACAAGGAACCGAAGTTTGAGAAACTGCCAAGATTGATAGCCTGTTTTCTGGTTCAACTGCCGCAAATCCTCTCCCGGCCAGGATGACTCTGAAAAAGGTGATAACTGATTAATGTCGAACTAATGCAAATGCTGTGGAACAGACTGCAAGTTTTCTTGTATAGCATTTCCCTATTTTACTGGAAAATATATGCTCAACCATACTCCAGTCTTTGCAAGTGTGATTCATTACCTTTTGCCTTGACACAATTTCATTAAGAATGAAAGATGTTATCTGGTTTATACCTTATAGTTGAGAAATGAGAAAAATACAAACTTTTGCCCTCTTCTTTGGATTCATCGGATGATTTTAAGAATATGTAGATAGAAAAATTTGAACAAATCTCAGTTTGATTGGATTCGAGTTTGAGTCGAATCTGAATAATGCTTCGGCTGCAGGAGTGTTCGATCCAATTGTCTTGTATAAAAGTAAAAACATCACAAATTTGCACCTTTAAGAACCTGATTCAAGCTTGTTTAGGATGAGTTTTGGTTGGACTCTGACCGAGATCTTAACCTAAATCTAATAATTTTTAATTCGGTTAAATTTGATTTCGAACCTGTAAAATTGATTTGGACTTGGATTGGAAATTTCCTAATGGGCTTTAGCATATCTAAGTACTAAAATATTTTGGAAAACCAATAAAATGTATTCAATACACAAAAGTTTGGTTAAGCCCATTAGAAATATGGACGATTGAACAGAATTCGACGGCGACACTCCAAACCCACATAGAAAAATTGGGCGAAATGGATGACGGTAGTAGAAGAGACGGCGACGACGGGGGAGGAAATATAAAGTCGTGGTGGTGGTGGGTGGTGGCAAGTGGAGCGCAGTTAGGGACGGGCATTGCATCGTGGAGGAGGGGTTTCGTGGGCGACTCTCGTCTGATGCCTATTAAAGCATTTGGTGTTGCCTCTCTCTTCGTCGGCTCCGGCGCCACCGCCACTTTCGCCGCCCTTCAAGCCTCCGAAATCCGCAAGGTTAGCAACAATTGCTTACTTTATTAACCACTTCATTTGTTTCTTGATCGATCAAATTTGAAGAAAAAAGAAGAAGAGTAAAGATGGGTAATTCCTTTTACTGTGTATTGCAGGTAGAGGATTTCATTGAAATTGGAGCTAATATCAGGGATTGGATTGAAATTTCTACTAGGGCACGCAAAGAGTAACTGAAATTACTGTAGTTCCATTGTTATATAGTCTTTGCTTGATCAACCAATGTGATCTTCATTTACTTTTCTGATATGGGAAATTTCACAAACAGGTGTAATAAGTAGAGACCTAAATCCTCTTTAGCCAATTGAAAGCTATGGAAATGTCAAATTCACCTGCTGCTCTTTCACAGTAGGTATTATTCAGCTAACTGTTACAATTCTGTTCTGTTTATAGTTTCTTCCTTCTTCCAAAGTTTGAGCTCATTCTACGAAAGATATGAATACACCAAGATTTGATTGAAATAGCACTAAATAGGGAGCGGTTAAATGCACCATATTGTACTCAGTTTGGAATACGGTCGATCGTAAATGACCGATTACACAAAATAAGAATTGTAAAAACAATTGGTTCCTCAGGATCGTCGTTGTATGATCATTCAGCAATAGATGCAGTTTCTTGTATCGGATAAAACTCCAGAAGTAGTGAGATAAACGAAAATTTCAGTGTTAAACATGTCAAAATTGGATCTCCTGGGGAGGACTTGTGCAAAGAAACTCCAGAAATTTTGGGCTCTGAAGAAACTGGAGAACCCAATCGACCCCATCTATTGAAAAAAGGCTCTTGAAGCTCTTGGGTTGGGTTAAGCAGACCCAACTGTAGTACACAACAGTGTCCAGGATCTATTTGATGAAATGTCAAACGAATAGATATGAATGTAATTTCACAGAATTTTGAAATGGAGAGAAGATTGGGGGGAATGTGGGTGTATAGTGGACGGTAGTGGGAGTAACTTCCATAACCGTCACTACCAAAATGAATAAATATTCTGAAATAAGAATGTGGTGATTCAGAATGGAATTTGTGCGGGTCTAGGATTTTGATGGAAGTGCGAAGAGAAGAGATAAGAAAAGGGCCATGGAAGGCAGAGGAAGATGAAGTGTTAATAAACCATGTGAAGAAATATGGCCCTCGTGAATGGAGTTCCATTCGATCCAAAGGCCTTTTGCAGCGAACTGGAAAATCTTGTCGTCTTCGTTGGGTGAACAAGCTTAGACCCAACTTGAAGAAGTAAATGAATCATAATAAATAATCTATCAAATTCAAAACACCCTTTTGGCTCTTCTTGTCATTGATGTGAATGTGATGAACAATTTCTTGGTTTTCGTGTTTTTGGTGTAGCGGGTGCAAATTCTCGGCGGAGGAAGAGAGACTGGTGATAGAGTTGCAGGGACAATTCGGCAACAAGTGGGCAAAAATAGCCACCTACTTGCCTGGACGAACTGATAACGATGTTAAGAATTTTTGGAGTAGCAGACAAAAGAGACTCGCTAGGGTTCTGAAGACCCCAAAACCTTCTTCTGAGATCATTGAAAACCAAGTTCAGGTAAACCAATCCAATCCCACTTTTGATTTGAAGTGTGATGTTCTTTCATGATGTTAAGTCTCATCACAAGTAGACGTTGTTTCATTCATTTTAATGGTGTCTGTACTTTTGTTTGAAGCCCTCAGTTTTCAATTCTTCAATGGGGGCAGGGTCGTCGAAGCCGCAATCGTGTTCGTGCTCTTCCTACATTGACAATCCTGGGACGGTGCCTTTTCTGGATTTGGTGCAAGAAGAGCCATACCTGCAAATTCCATTGCCTCAATTAGTACAACCTCAACAAGAACTCACATTTTCACCAGCAGATCAGGAACTATTGGCGAGAATTGATGATCCTTTCCTGTTGGATGATTTTGGAGCAGTGGATCCCGCAGAACCAGGACATGGATCACAACTTTCGTTGGGGCAATCAATGTTTGATCCAGCAGGAAGTTTAACTAAAGATGTGAAGAATCAAATGAGTTCAGACACATTCTTTGATGACTTTCCTGCTGATATATTCGATCAAATTGATTCATTGCCAGGCCCTTCAGGTTGGTGATTCATTAGATGAAACAGAGAATTTCTGTTATAATGCAGGATATGAGAAAATGATCACTAGTTTCTATGTTGGCATATCTATTCTGAAACTTCATAAGATTATCTTAACCATTGCTAATGAAGAAATGATAATTTGCAATGCCTTTTGCTTCTGTCTAATTATCAAGTATTGAGAATGCTTTATCAAATATATTTTTGTACTCTAATTTTTAACTTTCATTATATCAATAAAATCCGTAACTAAGTGCGCGAAACAAGATGTCATTAAAAGTTTCAAGGGCAACAAATTTTGTCATAAACCGAGGAACATTATAATTATAATGATAATCAAGAAACTAATCATAAAACAAGTTATACCTTTGACCTTTAAACTTATTAGATATTAGTCTTTTTATTATATTTTGTGAAGGTAGTTAATGTGTGGTATATAAATAGTTCGATTTTTACTTTCTTGTGATTGTTTTATTTGTATTTAGTTTATCTCATTTGGTTGGGATGATATTGTTTACTATTTTGATGAGTTGATAATAACATTTTTAAATTGAAAAAGATATTACATATCATTCAATGATCAAAACCTTTATTTGACTTTATATTTTGACTAATTACAGTTTTAAAGAAAAAATAGTTAGCTTATTAGTATTTCACCTATTTTAAGAATGGTTAATTATAAAAATAATCTCATGCTTTATTCAATTTTGCAATACTTGACCATGCTTTAATAGTAATGTTAACTTCCAATTTGTAACAAAAATATTTGTAAGATAAGTGATTTATTAAATTGGATGGAGTCATATACTTTATATAATAATATTAACTTACAATTTGTAACAAATATTTCGAGGATAACTTATTTATTAAATTGGATTGAGTCACATAAAAATTCAGTGTATGAAATTTATTTCTTAATGTTAAATTATTTTTAATTCATTAAATTATAATTTTCAGCCAAATAAAAATGAATCTTTTGTAGCTCACCATGTTATTCAGTTTCTAAAAGATCGATTAAGAGTTAAAACAAGTGAAATTGTAATCATAATACCAGAAGAAAGTTACAAATCAAAACTCATGACTTGGTTCAAGCAAAATAAAACCATTTTCAAGAGACCAACTTGCTCACTGATATTGACAAGATTTCAACTTCAACAGTTGGATCATAGCCATGGGACGAACTTTCGCAAACATAACAAGCATCTGCTGGCTCTTCACTTTTCAATTTCTCATCTGTGATGAACGACTTGGAAACTACAAGATATTAAGTTAAATAGGAAAACGGTAACTCTACAACCTTCAAATTTATG
This sequence comes from Erythroxylum carthagenense, assembly GCA_026413575.1. Taxonomy (NCBI): domain Eukaryota; kingdom Viridiplantae; phylum Streptophyta; class Magnoliopsida; order Malpighiales; family Erythroxylaceae; genus Erythroxylum; species Erythroxylum carthagenense. Next base: position 1,389,910 of record JANZLD010000004.1, read on the forward strand.
CAAACCAAAAGATTGTAAAATCATTTTTATTACAAATTGCCTTATTACAATATTAATAACACTAACACAAAGGATTGGACAACTAAAACGTAAGCATTGAGTTCTAGGATTATTCTTGCATATAGATCTTTTCTACTACTCAACAGGATGATTTATAACAATTAACATACACAAAATATTTTAAACAAAGTAATTGAAAATATTTTACCTTTATAATTTTTGTTAGGATATCTGTTTCTCACTCGTAGCTCGTAATTTGCAAATACTCGGTCCTTTGGACCAAGATCATGCCCCTCAATAAGCTGGAGACATAAGGACAAGGACATTTTATAATGATCAGAACCTTCATGTACATATCTTAATCTCCTGAAGACGATAAGAAAACACTTTTAGATAGTTTAAAAATTAAATCAAATGGGATTTTAAACAAAATTTTAGGTTTTGAGCTCACCATTTAAAATTTCCCGAGATAAATTCTTCAGTGAAACTTGGTTTGCATTTCATCGTTGGGTAAAGTGGAAGCTTCAATGCAATGGGTCCATCCATAGGCAACATACTGTAAATAGACTCAAGCATAGTCGAAGGCCTGAAGACAAAAACCTCAGCCCCAAGAACGCAGGTATCATTAACAAGGTAACCATTGCGGTCGTTAATATTAATTTGGATACCGTACTCAGTTTTCTTCCCATGATATCGCCTAACTGACTCATCTTTATATAAAATTGTAGCAATTAGTACGAGCTAAGAAATTAATAAAACTTGGTGAAAAAAACATTGATTAGAAACAAAGAGGCAATGACGAGCAATACCTTCGAAAATTGCATATTTGCTGTGAATATGATCAAAAGCAAAGAATTTAATCTGAACAAAAACCTCCCATAGTTTGGAAAAAGAATCTCTCTTTTCAATGGCCAAGTAAAGTGAAATATGATGTTCCTTGTCAAAAGCAAACGACTTGGAGTTTCCTTTAGGGTACAGCCTTAATACCCTGCAGTTTTCAATGTAATTGGTTCTGTTAATTTTTGACCAAGTAAATGTAACGATAAACAGGGAGAGAACAAAGACAAACCATTTGTTATTATAGACAAAGCATCTTGGGCCAAAATCCAACATCTCAACTTCAGTCAATAAGCCCATGGAAGACCACGTCAAA
>JANZLD010000004.1:1443114-1453401 GCA_026413575.1 Erythroxylum carthagenense
GTCCCAACAATTGAATCAACAAGAGGAATAAAAAGGAATAATTAAAACAACAAAACTAGACAAATATGCACTTATCACTGGACCATGTTTGCTTATTGCAAAAATCCCTGTATGGGCTAAAGCAAGCCCCTAGACAATGGAACAAGAAGTTCCATGAGGTTGCTGCTAGTATGAACTTCATTCGAAGCTCATATGATTACTACCTATATTACAAAGATCTAGGATTGACTAAAGTAGTGTTTATGTTAGTTTATGTAGATGATCTCATCATCACAGGGAAGGACTTGAATAAAATTCAAGAGGTTAAGGCTAAATTGTGCTCACATTTTGAAATGAAAGACCCAGGGGAAGCACAGAAGCTCTTAGGAATGCAGATAATCGAAAAGAGGAGGGAAAGAAAGCTATGGCTTGTTCAGAGGAATTACATAAGGAAAATCCTAGCTCAATTTAATATGGAACAAGCTAAACCTACTTCAGTACCTTTAGGATCACACTTACAAATGGTTTCTGACAAGTTTCCTAAGACTGAAGAAGAACAGAAGGCAATGACTCACTATCCCTATGATGTAGGTGTTGGTAGTTTAATGTACCTTATGCTATACACAAGGCCTGATCTTGCCTGTGCTATAAGTGTCCTAAGTAAGTTCATGGCCAATCCAGGTTTAGAACACTGGCAAGGGCTCAAGAATGTTCTCAGATATATATCTGGAACAATGAACTACGGTTTATGTTTTTCTAAAACAGAACTAAACAAATGCAAGTATCTATCCCTATATGGCTATGTGGATGCTGATTATGCAATAGATAAAGACACTAGGAAGTCAATCTCAATATATATATTCACACTACCAGCAAACACAATATGTTGGCAATCACAACAGCAATCAGTTGTAAGCCTATCTACCACAGAAGCAGAATATTATGCAATTATTGAAGGGGTAAAGAAACTAGCATGGCAATCAGGAATATTAAGGGAAATAAACACAGAAATCACAACACTAGTACTATACATGGATAGTCAGAGTGCTTGGTAGCTGAGTCGCGATCCAGTCCTCCATGAATAATCCAAGCACATTGATGTGCGTCTGCATTTTGTCAGAGATCAAATCTCTAAAGTAACCTTCAATTTGGAAAAAATACAAGGTGACAAAAATCCATCTGATTTCAGTATAAAAATTCTAACACAAAAGAAGTTTAATTTTTGCAAGGACTACTTATAGATTGAGGAAGCCCCATGATACTGAAGTCAGTTCTAGCAGATCTCACAAGGGGTGAAGATTAGGGTTTCAGGATTTGGGAATTTTTCTAGGGTTTTTTATTTTGATTTACGATTGGTGAAGGAGAAGGAAAGCCACATGAAATCGAAGGTGATTTCAGCAGATCTCACAAATTTTGGGGAAACTAGGGTTTTTGGGTTCTTAACTCACTCTCAGATCTGAGTCTTGCGTATAGATAAATGGAGAAGGAGGGAAAAATGTGGTGGTAATCACGTTATTCTCCATAAATCTATACCCATAACCAACCAAAAGCAAAAGAAATATGAAGAATCAACGATGAAGATGAAAGTATCTGAAGCAGAAAAGAAGGAGACATAAAGCAAAGTTCTCGATGGTTTTAGTTTCAGACACAAATGACTTAAGACAAAGACACACCCACGTGACATAGTTCAAGACATAAGTTGAGTGGCCTATACGTTGTCGTTATTACATCAAAAGCTACACTCAATTAAGCACTGTCGTTTCACTCATCATTCAAGTTCAACACAAAGTAGATATACACATCAAATAAGTAGCAATTACAGAAGCAAGTAAAATGAGCAGATGTAAAAGCACACAGCATAAAGGGATTCATTTAATGAATCACGTAATAGGCACATGAGGCGAGTAGACTCATCCAAGTCTTCACTGAAGGTCTTCATCTTCAGCTATATAAAAAGAAAACACAAGCTTAAGACAAAGACATACACAGAAATTCAATCTTGTAATTTTCGTTGTATTCACTAGTTGAGAGAGTGAGAAAACATTGAGAAGAAAAATTCAGAGAGTGCTAGAGTACCATTTTGGGTACTGGTGAGCTTGAGGGATTCTTCCTGCAAATGTTCCACAGAACACTCAAATCTTTGTACTTGTTCTTCATTTTTCTTCTTCATTTAGTGAAAATCTTCACCACCATAGGTGGGAACCTTGGATGTAGATAGTTCTTGACTATCGAACCAAGTATATCTTGTCTCTTTAATTTTCTGCAAGTTTATATTTGCAAAATCAAAGAATCTTTATCAGTTTCTGTTTCAAAGAATAGCAGGATATTAGTAGAAAACCCAACAAGTGTAGACCAAGGTACTTCCATAAAACTACTTACGAGAAGCTGATGACAAGTTTTATTTTAGAATTTACCGCTTAAATATGGAGACAAATTAATAGAATCATCAAGCATCACATTAACATATTGAGGTAAGAATTGAGCTAGAGTATCAAAACCTCTAAAATTCCCTCTCCATTGACCATTGCAGAGTAAAGATGAGACTTTACGATTAAGAGGAAGAATGTTTCTCAATTGGGGAACATAAGGATTGAGAAACCTGTTTTGTTAAGAATTCTTTCTTGCCTTTATTCTTTCAAGAAGAGGAAACACAATCGTTAAACTTGGGCTTGGAAGAAGGATTGAAACTCGCAAATAACATGAAGGAGCAAAATGGACATTTAACCTAGCTATGCTCTATATTGCTGTAATATTTCTCACATCGACATAGAGATACAGATAATTCTTCTCAGAGTTATGTTTTAAACTTGACCATTCAGTAAATAGTTCCAAATCATGCATCATCATGTTAATAGAATGAGTACCAGTTCCACAAAGGATTAGAAGATTATCAACATACATAAGGTGAGTGAGATTGAGAGCATTACATTCGTAGCGAAATTGAAAGTTCCTATTACAAGATCAGCTTACTTGTCAATCTAGAAAAGCCTTCCATCACAAGTGTGAATAAATAAGGAGACAAAGGGTCTCTTAACGAATGCCTTTAGCAATCTTTAAAGGCTTGGTAGAACCCCATTCACCAGAATACTCAGAGAGGGAGTTTGAATACATGTCATGATCCAATCGATAAATCTAGATGGCAACTGCAGAGCTTCAAGACAATTCTGAACAAATCTCCAACTCAAAATGTCAAAAGCTTTGAAAAAGTCAACTTTAATTAAACAAATTTTGAGATTTTGCTTGAATTATACTCTTTCAACAATGCTTGAAGTAGAAGGATATTATCCCCCAATATGCTATTAGGAATGAAAGCCCTTTGAGCCAAATTGATGAAGCTAGAAATAGCCAACTTGGGTTGTTTAGCAAGAATTTTGGAAATCACTTTGTAGATACATTGGCCTAAAATCATTCATACTCTGAGGGTTGCATTTTTTGGGCACCAAGTATATGTATGTATAATTCAATTCTTAAAGCATTTTTGCTGAAGCGAAGAATTCTAGAACAACTTCTGTGAAAAACTGACCCGTAATATCCCATGTGTGTTAAAAAAATAGAGCTATGAAACCATCTAACCCGAAAGCTTTAGATGATTTCATGTTGAATAACAGTCTTTTAACATCATGCTCAATTATTGGAGACACCACCATATCCTTGATACTCTGATCAATAAAACATTCAAACAACCTTAACACATTTGGACTGGGAATAAAGCAAGTATCGAACCTCATAAGGTTGAGAAAATGATTTCAGGCCAGCTCTTGCAATTGTATCGGATATGAGTAGCTTTGTCGCCTACTATCTTGGAGCATAGATATTTTGTTATTATTCTGTCGGGCTGGTAAGGAGGAGTCGAAGAACTTGGAGTTCGAATCACCATCTTTCAGCCAGCTCAATCTGGATTTCTATTGTAGAATGGAATTATGGAGATTAAGAGTTGTTGTGTACTCTTGAAGACATAGCACTTCAGCATTTCTTAGAGCAATATTATGGGGGTGCTTCATAACAAACTACTTGTGCTTAAATAAGTTTCTCTTTTAGAGATAAGAGAATAAAGTTTTGGCTAGACATGGAACATTGAAGGGCTACCTTCATCGACTTTAGTTTCTACAGAAATTGATATGATTTATAGCCAACAAATTCAGTACTCTAACATTGGCTAACCAAATCAGAGAAACCGACTCACTGTGTTAATCCATTGAAGAAACAAAAAGAGGCTGCCACTTTTCTACAATCCATAAGCTTTTGGATCAACATCTATGAATGATCTAATAAGAGATTCTCTCCAAAATGAACAAAAGAATTTAAAAACTGAGTCAACCATAGAGAATTAACTAGACAACGATCCAACTTCTTCCGAATAAGTAGATTTACATGCTGATTATTAGCCCAAGTAAACAATCTTCTAGTAAATTTGAGATCCACTAAATCCATCATTGTTAAAAAATTGGACAATTCTTTGGTCAGTCCAAGATTAAACTGTTGACCTCCCTCAATTTCAGCCAACTGAGGAGAGTAATTATAATCACCCATTACAAGCCAAGGATGAGAGATTCTGAGTTGAATATGCTCTTATTCTATCTAGATTTTATTTCGTTGAAAGTGTAAATTTGAAGCATAAAACAAGAGACAACTTAAAGATTGAACTCATACCTTGAAGTTGGCATTGAAGATGAATAAGCTTATCAGTATTTCCATAGCCTGAACACTAATCAGTTCCATATTATAGGGATAGATAATTCTGCCATTATAGTGCGAATGATGGTTAGAGATTAATTAACTCCCAATTTGCACAAAAAACTTTTAAATGATGAGGGAGAGAGGTTCTTTTATTTCAGTTTCGAGAAGACCTATTAAGAAGACCTACAAGGCTTCTTATCCCACACCATCCCTTTCACCAATGATTTTTTAAACTTAGGGTTTTATACGTTGAGGTTTGGAGCTTTTGCCCCTAAGCCTTAGTTTTCCTTCTACTTTTCTTCAGTAAGCATAATTTTATTTTTAACAATTCTCATGTGTTGGAAGAGTAATAAAGCAACAACATCACTTTTAGATGGAAACCTTTAGAAGGAGAGGAGAGTATTATCTTCAAACTATGATTCGTTTTCAATCGTTCTAGTTTAGACTATTTAAGGGTAAGACTTTCGTCACGATAATATCGACATTTAAGTAATTTACTTATTATATCAATAACTGTGTTCTGCAAGGTTAATCTCTATCTCGTTTTCTCTCGAGTGCTAGGTTCATCATGCCCTAGTGCATATTTGTCTTGCTAGTCAAGGTTTCGGCTCTGTATCTTGTTTGAACTCTTTTCTTCGGTGTCTATGGAGCCGGAGTTTCATCAGCTGTCTATCAATGAGAAGGAAAATGAGGAGTTGGTGGTTAAATCCTCTAACGCTGAAGGATTGGATATCGACTACAGGTTGAGTCTGGTGGGTCATTTTATCAGTGAAAGAATGGTTAACTTTGAAGCCATGGAAAGGACGTTGCTTAATCTTTGGTGGCTTATTAAGGGTGCATGTATCAAACCGCTTGGTGGCAATGACCTATATCTATTTCAGTTTTTTCATGAGGTTGATATGTGTAAGATGATTGCTGGTGGCCCTTGGAGCTTTAATAATTGTCTATTGATGATTCATTAGTTACAGGAAGGTGAGAACCTTGAAGATATTGAGTTTCATGTTGTTGATTTCTAGATTAGAGTTTATGACCTTCCTCCAGGTTTTGCTTCAGAAAATCTAGCTCGCAATCTTGACAATTTGATGGGTAAGTTTTTGGATTATGATACTGGTAACCGGAGGAACTCCATGATTAATTATATGCGCATTCGTATTCGGTTAGATATCACATAACCTCTAATGCGAGCTAAGAAGATTAGGAAGGAAGAGGGCAATCATTTTGAAGTTTCTTTCAGCTATGAAAGGATTCCTCTTATCTGTCATCTATGCGGTATCCTTGGGCATAGTGAAACCAACTGCACCAAGCTTACGGAGTTGCCAGCGGTGGAGCTTAAGAGGGAATGGAAGGAGGATAACCAGTTAGAGATCCGGTCTCAAAATTGAAACCGCCCAAATCAATGGAGACGAAATCTATCAACTTAAGGAAATCGCGGATTTAACTCCATGAATCAAGGATTTCAAACAGGGGATAAGGCCAGAAGCTAAAAAACGAAGGTTGTTAATAATTATGAATTTTATCCACGACAGCTCAACCTTTTCCCAACTAGTGGGCCTTTAAATGTGGACCCTTTAGGTTTCAGGTCAGACACCACACCTTGCATTATCCATTCTGCTGAACCCAGTATAGATAAGGAAATCTTTATTATGGATGTTGATGACATGAAAAAACGTTTGCGTCTCTGTTCAGCCAATCATGATCATATCGATGGGAAGAATGGTGGTAGCTCTCCTTCCTCTTCAGTTAGTCGAGAAATTTCTGCTACAAATCCAACAGCTGGTCTCTTTCAAGAGACTAGCCGAGCACCATGAATTGCATTGCTTAGAATTGCCGAGGCTTAGCCAACCCTCATGTAGTCACCACATTGTTCGAAAGAATAGGCCTTCTTTTCTTTTTCTTAGTGAGACTCTTGTTTCCTCTAGTAGAATGGAGGATATTCGTGTTAGTTTAAAGTTTGATTGTTGTTTTTGTGTAGACCGGATTGGTCGCAGTGGAGGTCTCGCCCTCCTTTGGAATTCAAATAAAGATGTTTCTATTTTGGGTTATTCTAGTAATCATATTGATGTGGAGATTGTTCTTTTTACTAGATTTTACGATTTTCTAGAGCATAACAGAAAATGCTCTAGCTAGGCATTGATGAAATCTCTTTCTCAGCTTTCCCATCTTCCGTGGTTTTGTATGGGTGACTTTAACAATCTTATGTATGCTAATGAGAATGTTGGTGGTAACGAGTATCCAAGAGTTCTCTTTGATGGGTTTAAGGAATGCATTTCGGATTGTAATTTAGTTGAAATTCCTCTCATTGGTTTTGGGTTTACTTGGGAGCGTGGGTGAGGTTCGAATAACTCGGTTATGGAATGCTTGGACGGAGCTTTTGCTTCAGCTGATTGGGTTGGTCACTTCTCTTATCATAAGTTGTTTATTCTTATAAGCTCCTATTCTGATCATAACCCCATTAAGCATTACGAGAATACCAGTTTCCCTATCAATAAGGTTAGCAGGTTTAAGTTTGAGAATAAGTGGTTAACTGAAGCTGGATTTATGGAGGTTGTTTCCTCGGCGTGGACCAGTTGTATCAGCACCAGCGTCATGGAGAAAATAGCAGCATGCACTACCTCCATTCTTGCATGGAATAAATCGCTAGGTAATTCGATCATAGGCACGATTGCCGAAGTTAAGAAGCAGATGGGTTTATTGTGTCAAACCAAAACTGTTGACCCTTAAATATGAGCTTTCCAGCTTGTTGGCCCAAAACGCTATTTATTGGAAGCAACGATCAAAAATATTTCGGCTTAAATATGGAGAAGCAAATTCTAAATTTTTCCATGCTTAGGCTTCGAAGCGTAGGAGGATTAATCATATTTCTGTCTTGGAGGATGACTCTGGTAATTCGTGTTCAGATTGTGATATTATGAATGCCATTCTTTTAGAGTATTTTTTGAATCTGTTTGCTGCTCCTAATGGAAACCAAACTTTTGAAGATTTTTCTTGCATTAGCCCTGTTGTTAGTGACCGAGATAATACTCAGCTTCTTGATCCTTTCACCATGGAAGAATTTAAGAGGGTGATTTTTGATATGCATCCAAATAAAGCTCCTGGTCCTGATGGCATGAATCCTGCTTTTTTTTTCAAAAGTGTTAGGATATTATTGGTGGCGGTATTTTTGCTCAAAGTTGTGCTTGGCTCAATAGTTGTGAGTTTCATATTGGCTTAAATAATACTAATATTGTTCTTATTCTGAAAAAAGATAATGCGAGTAGTATAAAGCATTTGAGGCCTATTGCTTTGTGTAATGTGATTTACAAAATTATTGCGAAAGTCCTAGCTAATAGATTCAAGATAATCTTGCCCAGAATTATCTCTCCTATGCAATTGGCTTTTGTTCCGGGTTGCTTAACCTCGGATAATATTATGGTTGCTTTTGAGCTAATTCACTACATGAAAAATAAAGGTCGTGGTTCGCGTGGGGATGTTGCTTTTAAGATCGATATTAGTAAGGCTTAAGACAGGGTTGACTAGAGTTACTTAGAATTTATTATGCTTCGGTTGGGCTTTGATGCTAAGTGGGTTGGATGGATTAAACTATATGTGACTACTGTTAATTATTTTGTGGCGTTTAATGGCATTAGTGTGGGGCCTATTAGTCCGGGAAGGGGCCTTAGATAGGGGGATTCTCTTTCCCCATATCTTGTCATTCTATGCGCTGAAGGTCTTTCAACTCTTTTGCGCAAAGCAGAGTTGAGAGGAGATATTCATGGTGTTTGTATCTATCAGGGTGCCCCTACTCTCTCTCACCTTTTCTTTGCAGATGACAACTTCTTCTTTTTCAGAGCTTCTCCCAATGAATGTGGTCATCTTAAGAATATTCTTTCTATCTATGAAGAAACTTCGGGTCAAGCAATCAATCTACAGAAGTCAAATGTCATGTTCAGCTCTAATACGAAGCAAGATGTTAGACAGGCTATCACTAATATTTTGGGGGTTTCTAATCCAATTGCCCATGGTCGTTATCTTGGGTTACCTTCACTAGTTGAGAGAAATAAAAAGCAGGTTTTTGCTTTTCTAAAAGATTAGTTAAGTAAAAGAATTACTAGTTGGAAGAATGAGCTGCTCTCAAGACCAGGCAAGGAAATTGTTTTGAAAACAAGTGCTCAAGCCCTTCCTACTTATTGTATGAGTGTTTTTTGGCTCCCTATGGGCATTTGTGATAATTTACAGAAGATGATGTATTCATTTTGGTGGGGTTCTTCTTGGAGCGATCGTGCTAAAATTCATTGGGCTAAATGGGAGCGACTTTATGTTCCTAAGAAATTAGGCAGCATGGGCTTTCGTGATTTGAAGTCCTTTAATCTTGCGATGTTATGCAAGCAGGGTTGGCAATTTCTAACATACCTCGATTCTTTAGCGAGCCAAGTTTTTAAAACCAGGTAGTTTCTGAATTCTGATTTCCTAAGTGCAAAGGAAGGAACAAACCCCAGTCTTATTTGGAAAAGTATCTACTCAGCTAAAAGTCTTTTAGACAAGGGTATTAGATGGCGGGTGGGTGATGGTGGGTCTATCTTGGTGTTTAAAGACCCTTGACTGAACAATGATTCTAATTTCAATATGCTCTCGAATCCTTTACATGGTATGTCTGAGATAAAAGTTAATGAGCTAATTGATCCTAGTAGTTCGACTTGGGATTATTCTCTGGTTAATCGTATTCTAGTTCCTCAAGAGGCTTCACAAATTTTCCAAATACCCATTTCTCCATGTAGGCTGAAAGGTACTCTTTATTGGCATCACTTTAGGAATGGGATTTACAGTGTGAAGTTTGGATACGTTGCTATTTTTCTCTTTTCAGATATTCGAGGTCATGGTATGGTGGGCCCGTGGAATGGCACTTGGGGTGCTCATCTTGCCCCCAAGATTAAAGAGTTTACCTAGCAAATTTTGCGTAAATTTGTTCCTTGCAAGCAGCGCATCCTAACGTATGATGTTAATTTGGACCCCACTTGTTCACGCTGTGGTGCATTGGAGACTATAGATCATGTCTTGCTTTCCTGCCCTCATGCTAGAAACGCATGGGCGTCTTCAGGTATTGGTTTAATTAGCGTTGTTATTAAGGGTTGTATTCTTGCTTGGTTGTGTGGAGATAATTTGGATCATAGAGATAGAGCCCTTACTATCTGCTGGAGTTTGTGGTTTCATCAGAATCTCTTTTGTTAGAAACAACAAGGTACTTCGTTGAATATTATTGTTTCATTTGCGGATGACTATCTTCGAGACTGGAAAGCAGTAAAAAGTACGTTTGTGCAAGTGTAGGTTGTTTCTAATAGGCCAAGTCGTTCTCTAGGTTGTAAAAAGCCTCCTATTGGTTGGGTCAAATGCAATGTAGATGCTTCGGTTGATAAAAGATGGAACAAGTCAGGTTTTAGGGCTATTCTTCGAGACCATCACAATAACTTTATTTTGGGCTTTTCGGGACATATTCCTTTTTGTTCTAATGCCACTCTAGCAAAAGCCATGTGATGATGTGTCAAACCAACAAAAATAAATTCCTACTCTAGAACACTTCAGCGAGTAAAGTGGTGAATAGGGTCGAACCACAGAGACCAATGTAGTAATTATTTATTTGTGTGAAATCAAAAATAA
>JANZLD010000004.1:1910935-1921803 GCA_026413575.1 Erythroxylum carthagenense
ATAGGCACTTTAGACTTAACAAACTCAACAAAATATCTTCCTATGGACTAGATAATGGACTAGATAATGACCTAAAAGACTAGGAACAAAAACAACTAAATTTAGACTCATTCAAACATAAAGAAAAGATATTTATCCTAACTAGATCTAAGATATTTTGAATCAGTTTTTCAAGATATCCACCGTCGTGCCGCTTAAGAAAGGCTCTTTCTCGCACTTCGTCGTTCTTTTTTCAAGCAAAGCAGCTAAGGAATTGTCCATAAGTGCTAAGTATAGGATCAAAAATCTTCCTTTTTTTGGAGCTGTCATTTAGTTGGCATCTTCCTCATAAATTAGAAATAAACTGTATTATATTTTAAATACCAACCTTCTTTAGAAAGATTTGACCTCTTTCAAATTTTTGGGTGGAGTCATTTCTTGAGGGTCGACCTCTTTAGCTCTTTGATTGACGAGAAATCCTACCAAATTTTTTGATGTGACACAAAGGCGTATATCTAGGGATCATTGATATGTGACAGAGAGGTAACAACTGCTACATGATGAGTTATCTTTTATATATATATATATAAGGCAAGCTTAATTTAAATTTCAATTAAAACAAAATTTTGAATTAAACATAATATCCTTTTTAAGTCCATTTTTTCAATATTACGATGCTCTCATTACTAAAAAAATTTATTAGTGAACCCACGTTCTTCAAGTCCCTTTACTTGCTTTATTTGGATTAAGTAGCTTAGAACATGAATTATTATATGAAATTAGATCGAAATTATCACTTAAACTTAAGCTTGTTTTAATTACTTCATATCGAAATTATCACTTAAACTTAAACTTGTTTTAATTACTTAACTTTGATTAAGTGACTAATAATTATTACTGGATCACAATGAAGATTTAAGTACCTAACCAAGAAGCAAATTTAATATACAAATAGAAAAGAATTTTGCTGCCTTATTAACTATTTTCAATCGAATATAAACTTCGTTTTTTTAAAATTAAAAATTATATTAATAGATTAAAGCTGAAGAACGAAGCCATATATTTGGAATAAATTCTTTTTCTTCGCTTTTTTTTAGTGGAAGAAAAGAGGAACAAGTTTAAGCTTAAATTTTTAAAAAAATCAAATCAGTTCAATTCAAAGTTTGATAAATTATAAATTGTGTGGCTTTCGAGTCATGCTAAAAATTTCGAATTTCAATTGAAATTTAAATTAAGAACAAACAAAATTTTATCATTTTAATTAATTCAATCTTTATTTATTGATTTCGGTTAAATTAGATTAAAGTGTCAATTTTAAACATGTAGAGGATCAAAATTCAAGCTCTTATTTTTACTTGCTTATTTACCGGACAAATGCCAGAATCTGCACATAGAATGAGCAACGGACCTCTTCTTATTGAAGCAAGATCTCAACTGGACGAACTTGACCCCTATCATGTTTATAAGCTCCATCGAGATCTATATATTAGCCTTTGTTTTGATTGAAAGAAAGCAAGAGAAAAGAAAGAAATAAAATTATACTTATCTTGGTTTTTATTGTTTAGGCAAAAATAAATAAAAAGAAAATGAGAGAATGGAGAAAAATAGAAGAAAAATTTGGATCAAATATAATTCTCATAAAATTGGTGAGAAAGGAGGATAAATTCAAGACAAGGTAACCCTATTCAAGACAAGATAACCCTATATAAGTAAATTACTATTTTGTTGATTGTGAAGCTTCATCGAGCATTCATCGGCATCTACTTACCAACTTCCTTTGCCTTTGCCTTATATTTTTCTCTATTTTGCGCTTTCTACATAATCTAGGCTTTCTACAGAAGATATAAAGCTCTAATTCCTTACGAAATTCCAATAAATTACAGTTGTGAAGAGTTAAAGATGGTAAAGAAATGCCTTCCAACAACAAAACCCAACGAAGGGTGGTTTTCTAAAAAAATAATTTCATAGCAAAAGATAAACAAGTTCTATAATCAAAAGCATAAAGGTCTCAAAAAATTCTTTTGTCTAATATAACTTTCAATTCCCTCATTTGATAAATTAGAAAAACAAACAGGGGAAAGGAAGTTACATTTCTCTTTCATTCTTTTCTCCTCTTTTTTCCTCAATATTTTTTTTTCCTTTCTCTTGTGCATATAAAAATCCAAACAAAGGCTTAGTCGATTGTTGACTTGATTGGAGTCGGGAGCTTGTAAAATCTTGAAAATCGATTGAGTCAATCTAATACAAATCAATAGTTAAATGATTACTTTAATTAAAATTTTAATCATATTTAAGAAGATTAATTCAAATGCAATATCAAAATAATATTTTTTTTGTTTAAAACATGATTTGGTCAAGTCAATTGAGACTTAATTGAGTTTAAATGGGACTATTTCAAGACAAGTTTGATAATTTTCAAATTCTAATTAAGTTAGGATGTGATAACGGTTATCTTCTGAAAATTTTAACTTGATTATGGCAACCGAATATCTAAAAATATTGTTGATCATGTTTATGAGTTGATTGTGTTAAGATAGAAGTCTCTTTGTTAAAAACTTCTCTATTGTATCACGTTAATAAGGCTGAAGGGTTTTGTGTTGCGTTTTTTGTTTTATCTATATGAGTGATTATTGCCACTGCATTAGGTACAGGTCTGGCATGACTTTAGTGAGTAGAAAAATCGATGATGACTTGCATTTTTTCTAATTCTTGACCGAAATTGAGGGAAATTCAAGCTACTGGTTTCTTGAAATGAGCGTATGTTTTTGTTGGACTGAATTGTTGGAGTTGCAATATTAGGTGAATCACGTGACTGGACTGATGTGTCTTTGCCTAGAGTCTTCCTTAGTTATGTCGTGATTATTGAGTATTTTCAGTTGTATTTATTTTTGGAATACAACGCATCTTGGGTTGATTGTGTAAGGGCTACAGAGTTGGTCTTTGTATATGACCTTTGGCTGGGTATTGTCCATCTCTCTTCAACGATAATGGTGAGTTGTGTAATCGTTGATGGTGTTGAATTTGGGCTGTTGGTTTTTCTGAATGTGCTGAATTTTTCTGTCAAGAGATCATGTGATTTTGGGGCTGTAGTTTTGGTTGATTGCGTGATATTTTGAAGCTGAATATTTTTCCATCCTTAAAGGGTTGAGTGTGTTGGCTTAGAAAAGTCTTGTATAAAATTATTGTAATTAATTAAAGTATTAAGCTAGGTGAAGGTTCCATATATATAGGCAAAGTATGTCGAATTGTGTTATCAAATCTCTAGTGTTGATTTATTTAATTTCGTACTTACTTTTTTTGTTTTTGTTTGTATTGAAAAATTAACAGTTATTGATACAGTAATTTTATATTAAGTAATCAATAGATGCAATTACAAGCAACTACAGTAAATTGAAGATTTTGCAAAACTACTAGGTCCTTCAGGATTTTCAGAATGAATAGGAGGTATATAACTTAATCAAACTTTAGATTGAACAAAAAAATCAAACTTTACAAAAAGATTATGGAACAAATATGAGTTAATTCATTACTAAGCCTAAAACAATTTGAATAAAACACAAATTATTAGCAAAAAACTAACTTATCCTAGTAGGTTTTAGTTTACATAATCCCAATTTCTTAAATAATTAGTAAGATATCATATTAATATTGGCCTCTAGATCGGCTAAAGCCTTATCTATTTTTAAATTACCAATTTGATAGGATAATAAAACTCCCCGGATATGTGAGCTTCTCTAGTAGTTTGTTTTTCAGGACTGCTTAGCATTTTCTACTCAGTGTTACAGTCGCCAATTCTTTTATCTTCCTCTTATATGATAATAGCTCCTTCAAAATTTTCAAATACTGCAACAATTACACAAAGAATTTCAATAAGGGTATGTTAATTTAAAGTTGCTTAAACAGATCAAAGAATTTACCAAATTGGTCGTCTATTAGATTCTTCTTCACTTTGACAAAATAAAGGATGACAGGTTGAAATTTTTTGACTTTTTTAAAGTATCTTTCATATTCAATTTTTTATTGACTCTTGGTAATTTTCTTTTCTTTTAGGGTTCATTTTCATCTTAAAGCTCTTTCTTAACTCCAAAGGATGATAGTCATTACACAATCTTTAGGATTTGTTTCAATAGTGCTGGATAAACTTTCTTGTGATATTTCAAATAACAATTTTGTAAGTTGATCGATCTAAACTAGGGATGATCGTTTTGGCGCAATCGATTTTGCCTTTTTGGCATGATTCAGCTTTAGATCAAGATCAGTTTGACCTAAAGTTTGACAGATAATATAAAAAATGACGTAGTTTTAATATTTTAAAAAAAAGGTTAATAGTTTTGTATCGAGCAAATTGACTCGTGTGGAGCAGTCCCAAGCTTGACTCGACTAGCTGCCATGCCTAATATGAATCTCTAAATAACATAGTACGAACTGCTTAATCGAAACTAGTATGTTGTTTATCGTTATATTTACCGAGAGAGTAACAGAAGTACAGACTAGTTTGCCGTTTAGGCAGTTCATTTCGACCTTGATGTTCTTTTTTTTGATATACCACTTATCGGGTGTCACAATATCTTACTAGAGAATAGGTCGAGGATTTGTTTCCTCCTACTCACTTTGTAATCGTTGTGCTTTTATTTCCCTTTATATATAAAAAAAAAGTCTTATGTTTTTTTATATCTTGCATTTGACTCTTGAACAAGCTTAAACGTCATCACGATGGGATATTTCTTAATTCAAGAAGAAGTTTAAACATCATGCGTACATACACTATACATATGTATACTTCCGATTGATGTAATGAATCGACATGTCGTTTTACCAGCCATCGGATAGGACCAAAAGTTAGAGACCACCACGGCGTCGTTTAGGAGAAGCCCATCGATTTACGGGAAGTCCCTTAACCGTACGATCTAAGGAATGGACGGTCGAGGTATCGTCAAACATTCCAATCATGCATATGGAGGCGTGCCTGTAAGCACGTGATTAGAATCCAAAATCAGAAGTATCTTGTCTACGTGTCTCTCTTTTCTCTCTTGTCTCACTCCTCGTTTCGAATCCCGAAGGGTGTTGCTACGTACACACCAAACTCACTATTTCCACTCTCTCTTCCAAGTCCGTGTCGTGCGAGCAGAGAGAGACTCGAGGAAGCGAACGAAGAGCAGCCAGAAATTGCACCACAAGAACGAACCAAGGCTAAGTGTTAGCTTTGAGGGCTCTTCTTCTTCTCCTTATTGTTAATTTTGCTCCTTTGAGATTAAGGTTCGTTCGTAATAGTCGGTGTTTATATTATCTTGTTTTGTTTCATAAAACAGTGCGCTTTTTGTTGCCTTCTGGGTTGATTTTAAATGGGTTGTCGGAGTTAATGATCCGAGTTCGTTATGTGTTTGATAAATTACGTCTGACATAAGATAATGACTTTTTGGCTTATTATGTGTTTGATGTTTTGAAGTTTAGTTTTTTGGTTTATATGGAAAGTATTGGCGCGCTTATTAGATATGGAGATTTGGGTGTCGGGGTTTGATTGTTGAGGTTGTTTATGGTTCGAGTTAGTCGTCTGTTATGTACATTTTATTTTCTAAATTGGAAATTATATACTTAAAAGATGGTTGCTTTGGTGTTTAGAGGTGATTTCTTATCAAGCATGTATGGAGAAATTTAAATAGCTTGAGAAAGAACATGGCCTATTGGGTATATAGTGAATTCTATAGCATGAATGGAGGGTTTTCAGTTATCTGTTTTATAGCTTTTGAATGTTACAAGGAGATCGACTATTCAAGATTTGAGCTTTTTTTGTTTGATCAATCATAATGGATGGATTTGTTTGATTTTTCCTTTCTGTTCTATCTTACATTAGGATCTCTTTGTTCTTGATTTGTTTCTGAAGTTAACGCCGGTTTTATAGGCTGCTCGACTTGCCAATATTAGTTATACATTTGAGGCGACTTGTGTTTAATTTAAGTGGTGTGACCATGTTTGGTCGTGGTCCAAGGAGGAGCAATAATACCAAGTATTATGAGGTTCTTGGTGTTTCTCGAACTGCAACTCAAGATGAATTGAAGAAAGCTTATAGGAAATCTGCTATTGTAAATCATCCAGACAAAGGTGGAGATCCTGAGAAGGTAAAGGCTTTCAGACAGTTTATATATGCATTCTACGATTTGTACAGGGGCCTTTGCCAAGATGTTTGTTTCATGGAACTTGGCCACTTATGACTAACACTGTTTGCCTTCTTGGACCAGTTCAAGGAGTTGTCTCAAGCTTATGAAGTTCTTAGTGATCCTGATAAGAGGCAAACCTATGATCAATATGGTGAAGATGCACTTAAAGAGGGAATGGGAGGAGGTGGTGGTGATTTTCATAATCCGTTTGACATCTTTGAATCATTTTTCGGTGGCGGAATTTTTGGTGGTGAGACAAATTGTTGAAATTTGTATTTTGCATCCCTTTCCTTCCTCTCCCTTTTCCCAGTGCCCTATGTGTTCTTTTCATTCATCTTAGCTGGAGATTTAGCTAGTACTTAATGCTGTAGGTGGTGGCAGTTCAAGACGAAGAAGGCAGAACAGAGGTGAAGACATGGTACACTCTTTGAAGGTTTCGTTAGAGGACTTGTACAATGGGACAACAAAGAAACTCTCCCTTTCTAGGAATGTTCTGTGTCCTAAATGTAAAGGGTGTGTAAAATTTCTATGTTTAATTTTCATGTTCATTTATTCCATAATGGTTTGATATTTGGTGGCCGGTAATGATGCATTGTTGCTTAAGCATTTGTGCAACATCTTAATTTGCTCAATTAGCTTTTCCCCCTATGTTTTGGGACTTCAGTGATATACTTAGTAGTTCTAGGCTCCCTTTTCCTGGATTATTATTCTAGGTTTCAAGTTTTTGCATATTTAGTATATTAAGACTCCACTCCCTTGTTGAACTCCGCCTAGAACCTTAATATCTTCTATCCTTTCGCTTGCTCGTTGCAATTCACTTCCTCTGCCATCAATTTTCTGCTTGTTTACAATGGTTCTAATGCTCAGTGTCATTGATAGTTTGTACGCTTGAAAACATTTCAGGAAAGGTTCAAAGAGTGGAAGTTCTGTTACATGTTATGGTTGCCAAGGAGCAGGAATGAAGGTTACAACACGCCATCTAGGTTTGGGAATGGTTCAGCAAATGCGACATATATGTTCTGATTGCAGAGGCTCAGGTACTTGATTGAAGCACTTTTATTATGTTTTCTCCTCCTCTTTGTTCTTTTTATTTGCCCGTTTTGGTTGTCAAATCCCATATTAAAGTTTGTAGTTGCTGCAGGTAAGGTTATTTCTGATAGAGATAAATGCCAGCAGTGTAGAGGAAACAAGCTAACAAAAGAAAAGAAGACGTTGGAAGTGCACATTGAGAAGGGAATGCGAGATGGGCAGAAAATAGTTTTTGAGGGTCAATCTGATGAAGCTGTAAGTGACGTTCAATTTTTTAACTTGGAAAACCTGTATCCTGAAACAAAATTGGTTGAAACCCTTTGTTCGGCAATCAGCCAAAGGCAATAAGCAAAGATAATAGAATACAACTGCTTTGTGGACTGTTCTTTTAATTACGGAAAGCTTTTCTTGGTAAAATATTACTGTCAAACTGAAAGCAGAAATCTTGGATTTATATAAAATTGCAAATATGGGTATTTATTTTAAAGATTCGGGTAAAAGTAGAACTCTTTCATGGAATACAAAATCTTGGGTAGTGTGAGGAAACTCACGACTATCTTAGGCAGTGACTTCAGGAAAAGAATCTTATGCTTTCCATTGTACCTTTTGCAGCCTGATACGATAACAGGAGACATTATATTTGTGTTGAAACTGAAAAAGCATCCAAAGTTCAGGCAGGAAACTGAAGATCTCTTTGTAGAGCACACCCTCAGCTTGAAAGAGGCTCTCTGTGGTTTCCATTTTATCCTAACTCATCTTGATGGCAGGGAGCTTCTGATTAAATCAAAACCAGGGGAGATCATAAAACCTGGTACGGATCTTTTAATATTTCTATCTTTTAGACTTTTTTGTCAGGACCTAGTGCATAGCTCAAAGTTAATTTCTTCTCGACAGGTCAATTTAAAGCGATCAATGACGAGGGGATGCCCCTCCATCAGAGACCCTTTATGAAGGGCAAGCTTTATATCCATTTTAATGTGGTTTTCCCAGAATCTGGCACGCTTTCTCCAGGACAGTGCTCTACTTTAGAGACCATATTGCCCCGAAGTCCAAGTAAGCATTTATCGAAGAAGGAGCTGGATGATTGTGAGGAGACCATTCTGCATGATGTGCATAATATGGATGATGAGTTGAGGCAGAGGAAGCGTCTACAACAGCAACAACGACAGCGTCGCGAGGCATATGATGAAGATGATGATGACCCATCAATGCCTCGAGTGGACTGTGCTCAGCAATAAAGCTTAGGATTACCAGTATTCTACTACATCACACCTATGTTGCTCTCATAATTGAATTACTGTTTAACCTTCACTTTTGCTTTATCAGTTCTTTTTGGCTCTGGGCGTTCTGTTCTGGTTCATCTCTATGATTAGTTTTAATTCTTCTTACAATTTGCGGTAGCTGTAATAGTATAAACTTTTGCTAAGCAGAGTATTTGTGGTAGTCATCTATTTATCTAAAATTCTGCATTTTGGAAGGCATTGAAGATATTGACAAGGATTGGTGTGATCAGTTACAGTAAGTTCAATGAGCTAGCCTATTAATTTCTTGCTTCCTTAATTTAATCACGTTGAGGAGAGACCTTCTTGGTTGAACACAACTTACCTTGGCATCCTGCAAATGCAAGTCTATATGACCCCTTTTGCTTGTTATTGACGATTGGTAGGAAGTCTGAACTTGATCAAATTCTGAGTTAAAATTCGGGTTTCAGTTCAAAGTTCAGGCTTTGAGCTGAAATTTTGATTTTGGATCATAATTCGAGTTCTGAACCAAATTTGGGATTAAAGTTTAGTTTTTTAAATTAAAAGTTTGACAAAATTTAAAATTTTCCATTTAAATTGAAGTTTGTTTTGAATGTCGAAATTCGGGTTTTGCTTATCTGATCCGATAACTAACGTGTCTTCTGACTGGAATAGCATCCTTGTAGAAAAACGTCTTTTCTGACGCACTTGGTTCTGCCAAAATATACCAAACTTGTCTCTTCATAGCAGTCGTTAACAGATTTTTGAAGCAGACAAAGCAGGTGCATCTAATCTGGTCTTTTAGGTTTTCGCCTTGTCTCTTCAATAGTTTTCCAGGAAGGCCATTGACCATGGAAACCTAACATCATATCTGCTAAGTCATACTTGTTATATCGGTTAGGCATTAGTCGTGCTTCCATTTTCAAGGTTACAACTGAACATGTTTAACCTGTGGCTTCAATTCTTGGTTCCTCTATCAGTTTCTCTTGATTACAATTCTTAAATATCATAATAAATAATAATTGCAGAGGAACTCGTGATTAGCAATTAAAAACCTTATTTACTACAAAAGTTTCAATTAATGTGTAATTTGGACCTCTATGTTTCACAAAAAGAATGTTACTTTGCACTATAATATTGTTAAAAAAAGTCACATACCTAGCACATAAAGCTCCCCACTTTGTAGGGAGTTTGGGGAAGGTTACGATGTATACAACATTCCCAATGTATTTTTATAAAGAGACCGCTTCTATGATTTGATGCTAATTATATTTTAATATTATTAAATAACACTCAATTTATGTTAAAAATGGCAACAAGTACGATAAGGAAAAGATTACACCTTTAGTTAATGTTTAAACTTTTTTAAAAAATAATTTTATGATCACATTAATGCTTATTAAGTTCAAATTACCTATTTGTAATATTACATAGACTAATTTATAACTCATATAATAAAAATTACCAAAAATTTAATTCAATTAGTATTTAGAGAACTATTGGAGCTATTTTAAAAAATTAAATTATAACCGTAAGAACTAATTTAGACTTAAAAACATTTTAAAAAAATTCGTAACTTTTAATTAATAGTTTCTTATAATCTTCTATTTTTTATGTGGGTTATTTTGAAATAATCTCTATATTAATTAAGAGTAAAGTTACGTATTACTGGATTTTTTCAGAATATGTATTTCAACAATATTTTACTGAATTATTATTGTTGTTATTGTCACTTTTATTGTTGTTTTGTATAATCTATCGATAGAAATTAGGTAGCAGTAGATAAGATTATTCATGTTGTGTGTGCTAATCCTCAAATAAAGTAACATTTATCTTCTTTTTCTTTATTCCTTTCCTATAAATTATCATATTCTTCTTTTCCTTTCTTAACATAAGTTAGGAACTGTCTCAAGATTCTTCTAGTTTGGTTTTTCTAAGTCTGGAAGATGCTCTTAAATATATTCTGTAACACACCACTACCATAGAATATATGCCCGAAGATCCAAAGGACATCCGAGAATATACCCTATGAGAATGATATGATAGAGCAATTATATTCACTTATTATAGCATCACAGAAACACAAGTATTTTAAATATCAACTTTTCCCATTTTATTAGCAAAACATAACTTACATTGTAGCATTACACTTCACATTCTATACATTTACATTACAAAAACATATGTGAGTTTACTGTTCTATACAAAATGTTCTATATGAAATGAGAAACTAAACAAACACATTCTATCTAAACTCCTCAAATATTAGCTGACCAGACCTTTGAGTCATTTCTTGTTCCCAAAATTGATAACACTAGATTTTAACTAGATTGCTTTAGAAGCTAGGTCTCCTTAGTACCTAAAAATCAACGTTACAATTATGATGAGTTTTGTGAACTTAGTGAGTGAATCATTATCGATGTGCTCACTCAAGTCAAAACATAAACTTTACAACTATATCACA